>CANUEY010008451.1:0-72642 GCA_948099555.1 Croton setiger | reverse complement strand
CTTTACGACTACAACACCATAACACTAGATACAGAATTCCCAGCTTTTATTATTTACACACAAAGAAAAGCCCCAGAAACTCTTATCTATTCTAATTTGAAATTCAATGTTGATGCTACAAATCTCAAACAGCTCGGCCTTACATTATCAGACAGCAAGGGGAATATTGCTGGATGCTGGGAGTTTAATTTTTCGTCTGATACTTTGGAATTTTTCAAAGAAAACGGTATGAATTTTGGTAGGTTGAGAAGAGAAGGAATTGATATCCATGTATTTTCGCATGTGTTTAGTAATATCCTGGCTATACATAGAAATCAATCTCTGAGATGGATCACTTTTCATGGTTTATATGATATAGCGTATATGGTCAAACTGGTCACTAATAAACCTCTGCCCGACACTGCTTTTGATTTTACTAAACTTGCTGGTCATATCTTTGGCAATTTTGTATTGGATATCAAGTATGTGGCGAGATTCTGCGAGGGTCTGTATGAAGGCGAACTTGGGCTACAAAAATTAGCCAACATTGTTGGTGTGAAGCGGATCGGGGTTGCTCATCAAGCAGGCTCGGATAGTCTCCTTACTGCAATGGTGTTTTACAAGCTGAAGGAGCTGTATGGAATTGAAGAATTAAGCGACGAGGAGGGGTTTTTGTATAGCATCAGCTCCAGAATCCGTAAACCAGCGCCTCCACAACTGTCTGCTCCACCATGTCTGCACTTCTATGAGACCAAGGTTCCAGTCCCATTCGTTCCACCGCCGCCACTATGTTTTCGTTTTGGGAATCCATCTGTTGTTCAACATGTTATCAGGCATATCTATGTTGCTTAGATGAATTGTAATCGTTAGTTTATTGTACATGAATGCTTCAGATAATATTCTAGTTTCTTTTCAATGCATATAAATTTGTCATTTATATTATATAATTCTATTACTAAAGTCCTAATTAGAATAACAGAATAAACAGTAATCCTACGAAACTAAGAAAACTAATAACTATTCCTAATTAAAGAAGAAAACATAAAATAGAGGAATCCTAAAACAATATGGAGAATGAAGAAATAACAGAATATTTAAATGAAGAAGAAGAATATTATTTTATTAGAATGCAACTTAGATTACAATTTGTATTCCTAAATGATTTAGGAATTGTTTACAAAATCAAACTCAATATCTAATTGTAAGTCTATATAAATCCTAAAACATTAAATCCTAATTTGTCTTTTTAGAATTGAATTTGAATTTGTACATGGTATGAGATCAATTAGTTTCGGTCAAAAGACCTGAATAACTTCGGTCAGCTCATCATATATCAGGATGTTTGAATTAAATTTGTCATCTACCGAATTTGATAATGCGAGTTTTGATTATTTGAATTAATGTAATAATCTAATTTAATTTTTAAAATATTTAATAAATTATTTATTTGTATAATAACCTTATTATATCATATAACTATATATAATAAAAATAATAAAAACAATTGAATATTAACTATATTTAATAAAATAAAATAAACTATATAAACCATACTTTTTTTGACTATGCATAAACCATACTTATTTATTTGTATCTTTTCATTTATGTTATAAAAAATCAAGTATATTACATGCAAAGAATAAATATGCTACTATATGTTTATAATTTTTTATTAAATACTAAAAAATAATAAATTTCCTATTCTATTATTACTGTGATATATATATATATATATATATATATATATATATATATATATATATATATATCTTTGTATAGACTCGTGAATAGATAATTTTCGCCACATATGACAATTTATTAATTTTTAAAATCCTAATTATCAAAAAATTTCCAAATTAAAATATTTTGGTTTATTTCATTTTTATTTAATAAATAAATTCAAACTCCTAAATTTAGACGGATTCCCACTAATATAAGGTAATGAAATATATATACTAAGTTTCCCCTCGGAAAAGGAAGAAAGAGGAAATATAATCCATATAACGGTCAGAAAAGTTTTCCAATTCATTCTTGCATTACAATGTCGGTCGGCGATCTTTCACTTTCACTGGTTTTCGATGATAATTACCAAAAGCGTCATAGACCCACGAAAATCCTTCTTTTAATTGGTCACAATTAGGTCGAGAATCATCTCGACAATGGTGATCGTCGGTGGTCTTTCTCTCCTTTTCAAGGATGAAGAACGTGAAAGAGCCATGAACAAGAAGAAATTGCTGCCGAAAAATCAAGAATTACACGTTTCTGCGACTAACAACAACAAGAAGATACCAAGAAAAGGTTGGGAAGATGATTCTCATCATCATAGTTTCAGGGTTCCTTTGCACTATCCAAGATTATCCATAGAGGAAATTAAAGAGATGGAAGAATGGAGAATTGATTTGCTTCTTCGAGAATATGGTTTGCCTACTTATGGTGACTTGGAGCTCAAGAAACAGTTCGCCATTGGTTCTTTACTTTGGCGTCCACCAAGCCCAACATTTTCTTCTTCCACTTCTTTCATCAATGACTGTTCTCAAGATCTAGATTCTCAGGAAAATAGGTTCAAAACCAGTTGGGTTAGCGTAGCCGCCTTTTTATGTCAGACATTAGGGTTGAGAAATTAAAACAGTAATTAGTTACCTTCTTAAAATTTCTTGTTAAGGTAAAAGTTAGCAGTAAACATATAGCTTACTGGTGTATCCTGTAAATAAACTTTGATTGGAATTTTATGAATTACTCAAAAATCTGTTGGTTGGATTTTGGTTACTTACTGTCAAAGTAAACAAATTTGCAGAAAAATTTTCTTTTTTCTTTGTTAGTTTTCATTATTGGCCTTCCATAGTTTTTTCCTTACATCCAAAACCGAAACAAACTTTTTTAACAGCTGTTCTTCCCTACACATCTCATGAAAGCCAAATACATTGCAATTGCTACCATCCTTGATTAATTTCCTGTGATAGAGGATAGAAGTATATTTATATTATTAAAAAAAATTCTTGTTTGCAGTGCAACTATATATACATCCTAAAAACGCCGCCTTAAACGCCTGGCATTGGGATTTACTGACTCGGCTGCTGCCCCATCTGCTGCTGCTATATCTAGCCCATAAATACTGCTCCCGCTCCTCTTCCGGCTTAGTGACTGATTTGAGTTCTCATCTCCCATTGCAAATGTCTTTAGCATCTCACTCAATAACAACGGGCAGCTTTCTTCCAAGTGCCGAAATCCTTCTGATTGCATCACCGCTGCAAAATAGCAAAACGTATTGGCTTCTCCGAATGAAATAGTAAAATGTAGAGAACATGGAACCCTGTACGAGCATTAAACTTATTGTGGGTTTGCAATTTTGTCATTGACAAATATGCTCAAATGAACAGTAATAATAATCAATGATAAGGCAGAATTTTGCTTCAGAAAAAACAAACAATTCTTCAAAATTTGTACATAGAAAACATCCATTCTCCTCCAAATAACAATGTCAACTCCGTTTCACTGGGCTTTAGAAACAAAATGGCGTACCCAGTCTAGTTAGCACATATATGATAACGTTAAAACAGGACATAAACCTAAAACCTAATAAAGCATAAGATGAATTTTACATGACACAAGCAAAACATATTAATCCCCATCCTCCGCACAAACCGACCTGAATTTTTACATTATTAGACACGATCTCTTATCTAAAACACTTCTTTTTTAAGCAATTATCTCATCTCTCAGATAAGAAAAATATTCTTACAGATCTCACAACTTAAAAAAATAGTTTCTCACAGCAGCATACAAGATAACAATTATCCCACCTCCATCTCTTTTTACTCTTTAATCTTGCTTACTTTCTCTGCCTAACAATCTCAATCTTCTCATTTCTAAATAAAAAAACTGACATCATATTGTGTATCATCTCAACAAGTAGACTTGATGGGAATACAGTTGATTTGTCTTTGAATGGCAGACAGTAACACATCATTAATCTATATAACCAATGAGATTGAGACCCATGATTATAGCACAAGTACGATTCCACTTTGAAAAACACAAGAATGATTCCCGCTAAAAAAAAGCACAAGTATAGTTGCTCTTAAAAAAGCCCCAAGTATGCACTATTCGTTCGTATTTTGCAGGGAGTACATGGCTGATTTGGATTACTTCATGCCATGTGCTCATTCAGAATGTCTGTTCATTAAGAATGCTGTTAAATAAATAAATATATCATGCAACGACAAATCAAACTCAGCGCAACAAGGTGCACAACAATATAACATGTAATGACCTAACTTGTATGCAGCTAAAAAAAAAAAAAGCTAAATAATATTCCAGCTATGTATAGTAAAACTTCTGATAGGGCTCACAATCTCCTCAACATAAGACACACAAGCATAGCCATTGGAGCGGATTAGAAATATGAGGAACTAACATGGAGAATGGGACCTAGGAATAGTGGCTTTAAAATTTAGCAAAGCTGTAAAGTTGTAATACAGAGGCCTTTCAATGATTTGCTTCTATTGAAACATACGAAATTGAGCAAACCAACATCTCAGGAAAACATATCATACCAGGAATTATACTTTTTGGTGCATCTGTACTACAAGAAAAAAAATTCATCAAAAATTTTTTTATGCAAAACCATTAAGGTTGACAGAACCTGGCATCTCAAATGCTCAGTACCTACAAACAACACGCACCTCCCAAGTTCGCAGGGTTTGCAGCAAATTTCAAACAGATTGCCTTGAGTTGCGAACAATGATGCTGCTCAGCCAATGCAAGTGTCGTCGCCACTGTCTCAGCACGAAGCTCCTCACACAACTTTGATTCACATAGTAATTTCAATCGGTCTAAATTGTAAAGGTCAGCAGTAGCCAATAGATGTTGTACCATGTTGGTGGATGTGCACATAGACGCCGTACCAGTAATTTCATGTACATCAGGAAGTTGGTCTGTGTATATAAACAAGAGCATTGCCTGAAAAAAAAAATGTGGCAAGATTCAAAAAGAATAATGTGGTTAATTATAGAGATATTTATCTGCAATGACATAATTAAATTGTAAAAATTTCTAGCTATATAAACACTGTCTGCCAATGAAAGATATGCTGTTGAAAGTTTAGAAATGCTTCGATGAACTATTATTTGGAGTCAAAGGGGAAGAAAATAAATGAGAATTTTTATAGACTTTGGTGTATAAATTCAAAGAGAATTTTTTTTAAGAGTTCCAACTAATAGATTCTGCCAACTACACTACATGGATATTGTGAGAAATTGAGTTGCCAGGGGAACACAAAATTCCAGAATACTATCCTACTCCTACTGATACAAAGTAGCAAAAAGGGAAGAGCCCTGGGGGGAGTTAGTTGACAGCTACCTTCAGTTCACAGCAAGTTCACCTCCAATTAGACTCCGTGAAATCTGCAAATGCAGATTACCTAAGCAAAATATTGGCACTGCTATAATGTATGATTCTGTGTTTTGTCATACATGTATGACCTTACTTTTTTACATTTAGAACAATACTTAGGGACAAATACCAATAGATGGATAGTCTTACAAGCCAATAAAAACAGCTTCATAAAGAATCAAACAAGGTGTACTTTCACAATGTGGGAAAGTTACTAAGACATGGGCAGGAAATAAAGTTACTACACACCCCTTAATATGCTATAGCACCTGAACAATTTGAACTACCGGTAAATAAGTGCACTTTTGTTGATGACTCAGACATGCAAGAGAAAAGCCAATAGGCACAGACACATGTCAGTATAGATATCCTACGTGTGCAAATAATGATAAAACTGAACAAACAATATCTCACTTAAACAAATGGTTGATGTAACACAATACCGTCTCTCCAAACTCCTAAATATCAAAAAGATGCCAGCTAATGATTGATGAATGAAATTGCTAAAAGAATAAGCAACTTACTTTGAAGATTGAGGGGTCAATGTCCTCCACAACTACTTTATCCAGGTTAGGATCCCCAAAAAGTCCAAAAAATTGGGCCCTGAAAACAGGGGAACGGGCAGCAAGTATCAATTTATGTGCTTTAAATATTTCATCCCCAACCTGGAAAGTGACGTTGCAACCAATCTCAGATTCCAAGAGATCTTTAAGGCCCTGACCCATGTCTGAAGGTGGAATGCTAACGGAAAACTGCTTTGGTCTTTCAAGACGAGTTTTGACAACTCCAACAGTACAGTTCATGATAAGGCAATCGTCCTTTATATAATCAGAATTTTCCAAGGTTGTCCTTCTGAAGAAACGCTTGTAACCCCTGCAAAAAATAGAGCAGCAAAGAGATAAGAGAGGGTATTGAGATACAGACCCCTCTAGCCCAACATACCCTAATTCTAGCTCCATCAACAACCCATAACAACATCCCCAAATTCCACTCAAAAAACAAATTAAAAATAGAACTGTGCACCAAAATAGACCAACTTAGATTAGCATCACTAGCTATTAACTTAACCTATAATGCAGAAACAAGAATGAGAAAATATCATGTATGATGTATTTGATTTAGATTATTGCAAGCCTACAAAGGAACATGAGTTTAATGAATCATAAAGTCAACAAAAGTAGCAAAGATAAACTAAAATATTTTAGACGTTCACCCATAAATAAACTGGAAATTACATAAAGTAGAATTTAGAGAACGGTGGAAAAGGAATTTGAAAATTTTGAGACAACAGTTACAGCAGAATTCTTTTGTGGTGCCATCATATACCAATTCGTAAATTGGTTTTGTCCAAAGTTTCCATAGACAGGAAAGTTCTTTCCTTGGCACACAATTCAGATTCCAAGATTTATATACATATCAACATGAAATGAACCATTTAACATATCATTGTTATCATATATATGGGTAAAAAAGAAAAAAAGATACAGTAACCACATAGACAACTCAATCTCAATTCCCAAGATGAGCTGCCAAATCAGTATCAAAGGGATAACATGCATTCTTCCCAAAGAAACCCATTCCTGAACCATAAATGACACCAAACTGATGGGAATACCGCACACATACACCGATTCTCAATTGCATCAGCACTAAAGCACATAACAATAATAATCCCAAATCATGCTACCAAAGCCAGACCTTCAACCTCTTGTCCATGATAGAACAAAATAAATTCACAACTACAACAATAAAAAAACTAAATATCATTTCAAAAAAAAAAAAAAATTACCACATGCTCCCCTTATACTTCAAAGTGTACGGCCCACTCTCCAACGCTCGATCAAAGTGGCTATGCACTTTGTGCTTTCCATTCCCGCTTTGATCAACGAGCGTCAACTCAAACAAAGCCCTAACATCCGTTCCTTCGCTAGCTAGAGCAATGAAAACAGAAACATACATGGAGCTATCCTCTGGGTTTTTGCCATCTGGGTAAAAGTAAATCGCCCAATCGTACCCACCAACAGTGAAGATATCACTCACTATGCATTTTCCGGCTCCCATTCCTTTAGCCAAAGAATACCCCTTTATCGTAAACTTATGCGACCCATTCACAGTCTCGTTTACCGATTTCGAACATGATTCTTTATCGAAATCCGCCTTCACATCCACCATGGTTTCATCAATCATTCGCTCCAATTACAAGAATTCGTTGAAAAGCGGTTTTGGAGAAAAATTCGTGGATAATAGGGTTTTTACGCTTACACAAACCCTACAACCAAATTGCGAGAGAAATCGAATGAATTAGAGCTCAAAGAAAAAGGGAATACGAGTTGCAGAGAAATTGGGGACCTAATTTTGTAAATTGTGGAGGATGGGCAACGGAGATGGAGGTAGAGAGACCGCCGATGGATGGAGGTTTTGGGAAAGAGGAGGAGTTTACAAATTACAATTACAATCACGTATTATGATCGGTCAATTTTCAGGTTGATATGGTCCGCTCGGTTTGCTTTCAGATTTCAGGAGAGATGATGGGGGATTGTTCGGCAAAATATTAGTTATTTTTTAGCAGTATTTATTTGGTTGCGTAATGGTTAATTGTTTGTATTAGTTGTTTATAAAAAGTAAAAAACTACGTAAATTATTCTTTGAAAAAACGTTACTTAAACAGTTAAAAGTTATCTTAAAATTTACTTCACTAAATCGTTGCAATAAATAATGTTTAGCATTTTAACATGTTAAAATACTAAAAAAACTATTTCAAAAGTTGTCAAATAAAGTCTAAATGACAGAGTTGTGTTTGGCATTAGGATCTAGTTGATCTTTATAAACCGATGCTCGAACTATTTGCAAATCGAATGACAAATTTGTAGGTCTGACAATTCGGTGTTAGTGGATCGTATTTGTGTCGTATCAATGAAAATAGTCAATTCATTAAACTTAAACCTAGAGGTGGCCACGGACCGAGCCGAGCATGTTTTGAGCCACGGCCCACCGGACCACGGTTTAAAGGTGGGCTAAACCGTAACCAGTCCGTTGAACTACCGGGTTGGTGAACCGGCAGTTCGAAAACGGGCCGGTTAACCGGCGGTTCGTGGGAGGTTAACCGGCGATTCGAGAGCGATTAACCAACGGTTCGAGAACAGTTTACGATTTATAACGGTTACGGTTCGAAATTCTGTTAACCGGACGCCGACCAAACAGTTCTGGTTACGATTCAGCCGGTTCTGATTCAAGGGCAGGCCGTACGGGCCAAACCAGACAGACCTAGCGCGCCAACCCGACCCATGACCACATCTACTTACACCCATATACAACTCTTTAATTGTTCTGTCCATCCAACTTATTAAAATTTGTATTCATGTCATATAAATTATATATATATATATATATATAACAATTCATTTAACCCATTTAACATAATTATAAAAAATATTATTGTAAGATATAACAATTCATTTAACCCATTTAACATAATTATAAAAAATATTATTGTAAGTAGTTGAAGTAATATCAATGATATATATTAATATTACAACATTAAATACATTAAATTAAATCGTTATTATTTGTGTCATGAATTGAATTTTTGGTTTAATTTAATTTAAATTGAGTTTGATTCAATTTTAATTTTAATGGAGTTTACTTGTAATTAAATTTAATTGTAATGTAGTTGAGTCATTATTGTATTTGAGTATAAGTCTTTGAGTGTTAGAACTTTTGAATGATTAAAGTCATGAACAAAGTAAAAGCCAAGTGATTTAGAGCAAAAAATTATATAACTGTTTTTCATTTTTATATAAATAACTAGTTTTGTACATTATAAAGACTCCACTCCCAACCAACCAAAAATTAATTTTGAAATAACTTTTTAGTCCTGAAATAAACTTTTGTGTTAATTTAGTCCTAGAAAGATACATTCAAATCTTCTTCTAGTCGATTTAATCCTATAAAGACAAAACTCAATCGTTCTCCAATTGATTTAATCCTGAAAAGATAAAATCAAGTCTTCTTCTGGTCGATTTAATTCAAGAAAGACAAAACCCAATCGTTATCCGGTTGATTTAATTCTCGAAGCAAAAACCAAAGTTTTGAGTTATGTTCTAAATGTAATTCAATACAAATAAAAAAAATTGAACTTTCTTAGAAATGCAATTTTCTTAGAAATGCTTTAAGTGAATGTTTACCATGAAACCAGCTCATAATCTAAGAAGTCAGATTTGGACGCAAAAAACGGTTAGTGTATCCATACATCTGACATGCTTTTCGCGCACATTCAAACTGTTAGCCAACCAAAGATTTGAACCTTCTAAAAAAAAGTTCAAACAATTTTTTGGCACGCCTGCTTAAAAAGGCAGTCGAAATTATTTAAACTCTAAAAAATAAGCCAACAAGAATTTTTTTAAAAAAATTAAATTATTATTTTGCCTTAAACCCTAAATCTCAATTAATGGGTTAACGAATTATGTCGTGTCAAACCCTATCTCGACATATTTAAATTCGTGTTTTTATCGGTATTAAACATTTTTTTCAATCTATTAAGGTTGACAAATTTGTGCCATGTTCTTTATATATTTCAAGGGTTTTTATGTTTTTTTACCCAAAACTTAGGATGAAAAACCAATTGCATCCGGTTATAAACTTTTATAATGATTCCCAATCTGATGAAGTTACATATCAATTTCACTCAAACCGACCAAATTTAAAAAATCATAGATTAATTTTTTGCAATTGTTTTGAAAGAAATTGTGTGTGGAAGTAGAAATCAATACTGATTCAATGGCCTATCTCATCCCATCAACTTTTCCCCTATTACCAATTTCACTATGAATATAAATTTAAGTTAGAAATTGAAATATCTTATTTAAGTGCTTATTTTTCATTTTAGTTAAAAAGATTTTAACCAAAGTTAATAAGCCACATAAGCATTGTTGTTAAACAACGTAAACATTTTAGATTGAATATTTAATATCGTACGTAGTTTAGTACGTAGTCATACTAAATCACTCGCCATCTCTCCATATATATAGAAGCAGTTACTTCGCCGGCTCGCCAACCAGACCACCGCTTGCCACCGACATCCCCGCTCAATTCAAACGTAACTTCTTCACTCACTGTCACTCTTTTCTTTAGCTCACAGTTTGAGCTTTTTTTCCCATTTTCCAAAATATAAAACTAATAATTTAATCTCTTCAGTCAACCCCATAATCATAGATCCAAGATCTTTCCTTTCTATGCTAGATTCCAATTAACCGCCATGAAACCTTTCTCTAATGTTGATTTCTTCAAAACCCCTTTTGTCGTCAAGATTGCAGCTTTTCTTTTAGTCTCAGTCACTTTCTTCTATCTGGGTAAGCACTGGTCCTCCAATGGCTTCCAGCAACTCATATTCTTTTCTTCCCCACAAAGTTCTCTTGGCATTTCGCCTAATTTGGAGAAGCCGTTTAACGTCACTGCTCTTATTGCTGAAACCCAATCTGAATCCAATTCCCAATCTGATAACCCCTTAATCCTCGCCCCTCCTCCTCCTCCTCCTCCACCGCCGCCAATTGTGGAATCTTCGCCGTCTGATTCAAATCGGACGTTTGGGATAATTGACAGTGATGGGAAAATGAGTGATGATTTTGAGGTAGGTGAGTTTGATCCAGAGATTGTGGAGAGTTGGGGAAATGACAGTCAAGTTGAGAGTGGAGAGAAGGATATTAGGGTTCGGGTTAAAAGATTTGAGCTTTGTCCACAGAGTATGAGTGAGTATATTCCGTGTTTGGATAATGTGGAAGCTATTAAGAAGCTGAATTCGACTGAGAAAGGAGAAAGGTTTGAGAGACATTGTCCTGAGGAAGGAAAAGGGTTGAATTGTTTGGTTCCACCTCCGAAAGGCTACCGGCAGCCAATTCCTTGGCCAAAGAGTCGTGATGAGGTATTTTTATTGCTTTTCTCTGGTTTTCCAATTTCGGTTGATATAGTTTTTTCATTAAGGGAAAATGAAAAGGATTTGGCGGTTTTATGTGTTAGGTGATCGTTATATACTATTTTGACTTACAGAAAAAGTAAACAAGATATTTTTGTGTTGAAACAGAATTTTATGTTCATATTAGCATTAAGCATAGTGTTGCCCCACTGGTATTATTAGGATGCTACAATTAGTTGATTTTAGTCTGTCCTGGTGGTTTTATTGGTTTCTTCTGTAAATTGGAACTCTTCTTGGTTTCAGGTATGGTATAGCAATGTTCCTCACACACGTTTGGTTGATGACAAAGGTGGTCAAAACTGGATTTCAAAATCAAAAGACAAGTTCAGATTTCCTGGTGGTGGTACACAGTTCATACACGGGGCAGATCAGTACTTGGATCAGATTGCAAAGGTTACAAAGTTTTATTTTAATCATTTGTTAAATCAATTGTATGATCTGTGCATGTGCATCTTGTGTAATGTATGTTTAATATCTCATCATTTGCATGCACAGATGGTTCCTAATATTGCATTTGGGAGCAATTCACGAGTGGTATTGGATGTTGGATGTGGTGTAGCCAGTTTTGGTGCCTATTTGATGTCAAGGAATGTGTTGACTATGTCAGTAGCTCCCAAGGATGTTCATGAGAATCAAATTCAGTTTGCTCTCGAGCGTGGTGTGCCTGCAATGGTGGCAGCATTTGCTACTCATCGTTTGCTATATCCAAGTCAAGCCTTCGAAATAATACATTGTTCAAGATGTAGAATCAATTGGACTCGTGATGGTATGTCCATGCTTTTGGTTCCTAGTCTTTTTGCTTATGAATTGTTGTTGTTGTCTCTGTCATAAGTTTTTAGGATCATGAATCTCTCAGTTACCTTTCCTTTTCCTTTTTTTCTTGCCCATCCAATTGAAAATTATATGAATTTCATGGGTTAGTAATTTACTGTATTCATTTGTACAATGTGTAGCATACACATTTATGCTTGCATTGAAAGTATTCTTTTTTAGTTTTCTTTATCCATTCATGAGTATATTCTGATTTTCCTCTTTCTTCTAAACATTCTGATGAAGATGGAATATTGCTCCTTGAGGCCAACAGGATGCTCCGTGGAGGAGGATACTTTGTTTGGGCAGCACAGCCAGTCTATAAGCATGAGCAACTTCTAGAGGAACAGTGGGAAGGTATCAAGTCAATTCCCAAAAGCAATTCAAAGTTTCACCATCTTAGATAACTGATTATGGCCCCTCTGGCAATCAGGAAAAAAAAAAGGAATAGAAGGGATAATTCTCAATAATCAATTTAAAGATTATTCTGCTTGTTGCCACTAACTTACAGCTTCCTCACATGTCCATTGCTGGTTATCTTTAATTGGATATTACTAACTATATCCCATAAAAAGTGTCACATTTTTTCTTTTCACTTTCATTAAGAAAGTAATCAATTTATGTAGGTTGTAGTAAATTATTCAATAATCCCCCTCATTTTTTATCTCCATGTTACTCTTATCTTAAGTAACTATCAGGTTAGGATGAAAATAAAAAATTATACCTTGATATACATGTGGGACAATTTTCCTAGGATAAGAAGAAAAAGTGGAAATATGACAATCGTTTGGGACTGTGGTGCTACTTATTAGATCAAGAATCCACTCCCCCCAGAGAACTAGCAAATCAAACTGGGAGCTGTGATTCTGGCCAAAACAGTTTTTTAGATCTGTTTGTTACATCTTGATCAATTTCTTTTGCATTTGCTCTTTTTCAGAGATGCTTGACCTTACTACTCGTCTTTGCTGGGCGCTTGTTAAGAAGGAGGGATATATTGCTATATGGCAGAAACCTGCCAACAACAGTTGCTACCTAAACCGTGAACCAGGGACAAGTCCTCCATTGTGTGATCCAGATGATGATCCTGATAAAGTTTGGTAAATCAATTATCCTGATTTTAAACATTTTTTAGTTGCATCTGTATCACCTAGGCGCAAATTGTCATCTCTAATTTCCTTGCTAAGAAAGCATCTGACGTGTAGGTGTTCTTGCAGAGGCATAAAACTAGGAATCAAACCTCTTGTTTTAGATTGGTATAGTTGACTTGGCAAGAAGAAAATATGGGAACAAAAAATTAACAGCACAATACCTACAGCTCTGGAACCATAACTTTTATTTTGAATGAGTATTCCGACTATATTTGCCACAATAAGATTTTAAAGAAGTGCAGTTAAAGTGAACTAGTGGTGGTAAAATAACTACCATTTGTTCTGGATCTATTCTTTTCTATTAACAAAACCAAATGTAGTAGACTGACAAACTGCAAATTTATCTAATACCTGAGGTTTTTACAATTTGATTGATGGATTTCCACATGGGTGCTATATTTATGGTGATATGAAGGACTTTTATTTTCTTCAACCTAAACCCAAGAAACTTCTGTAGTACCTAGGCCAAGTACATCAGCAGTTCCCCTAATTTATCAAGGCTCCATAAAGGACGCCCGCATTCTTCTTCTCCATCATTCAGACTGAGAATTATAGCCTGCAGTATTTGAATTTCTGACTGACAGACATAGGCAGCGCTTTATGCTATCAACCATTGCAATTGGTGGTTCATGCATTTAATTGCTTGTTGTGGATCATAGCAGTGTGCTTATTATTATTTTTTAAATAATTTTTTCTGTGGGACTCATCTTCGAAGATAAAAATTCCTAGATCTTTGTCAGAAAATAACTCGTTTCTGCAAGGTGCAGTGACAGTGACAAAATGTTACAATCCTTGTGTAGCCGATATACATCTGAAGTCTTCTCTATTAATTTCTTTTTGCTTTTTTTTTTTTTTTGGTTAGGAATGTTGATTTGAAGGCATGTATTAGTCAACTTCCAGAAAATGGGTATGGATCAAATGTTACCAAATGGCGTGGCCGTTTGTATACTGCACCTGACAGACTTCAAAGCATACAAATGGATGCATACATTTCCAGAAGAGAGCTATTCAAGGCAGAATCAAAATATTGGTCAGAAACAATAGGAGGATATGCACGTGCTTGGCACTGGAAAAAGTTTAAACTAAGAAATGTATTGGACATGAGAGCTGGCTTTGGAGGGTATGTCCATCTTGTGTTGGATTTTTTTTTTCCCAGTGGTTCTTGAACTTTCTGTAACCTTACAGTAATCTTTTATATTTTACAGATTTGCTGCTGCGTTGATTGATCAAGGATTTGACTGCTGGGTGCTAAATGTTGTACCTGTTAGTGGGCCTAATACCTTGCCAGTCATATATGATCGTGGACTTCTAGGAGTTATGCATGACTGGTAATAGCTGGCTGCCTGAATCTATTTTGGGATATCATAATGATGATTTATCATGAATATGTGATATAATAGTACAGTAATGAATTTGTCACACCTCTGACCATTCTTCCCCTCAATTCTGCATATCTTCTTTTTTTATTTTTATTTATTAATGATGCATATGTTGCATCCAACTTCCCTTTTGGTAACAATTTTTTCTGTTTCATTTTATATATCACTAACGAGTGTATGTTTGCCTCAGGTGTGAACCATTCGATACATATCCTAGAACCTACGACCTAGTGCACGCGGCTGGCCTTTTTTCTGTTGAAAAGAAAAGGTATGCCTCTTTTGCCCAATTTCTGTTTTGCAGAGAATGTTGTATTTTTGAAAGTGGCATTTACATTTCCTTTGTACCAGATGTAAAATCTCTAGTATCATGCTTGAGATGGATCGCATACTCCGACCTGGAGGTCGAGCATACATTCGTGATTCGCTTGATGTTATGGATGAACTTCAAGAGACAGCAAAAGCCATGGGCTGGGCATGTCAATTGCATGATACATCCGAGGGTCCACATGCAAGTTATAGGATCTTGAGGTGCGACAAACGCCTCTTGCGTCCTTGAACAGAGCAGATTTGAAAAATGGCCTGCGTTGTTTCTGGAAGTAAATTGTAAAGACATCTCAGCTAAGAGACGACAAGGGAAACAATATTTCCCAAATGCCTGAGTCCAGTTGGAAAAATTTTTTCAATTTTGTAGTCTTTAAATCATTGGATTAAAAAATTCTTTACTGTTCCACCTATCTTAGGGAGACGCCCCCTGTGGTGGATTGTGGATTGGAGTATCTGTGCAGCTGTGTGAAGCAAGAAAAAGGGAAGTCAAATGTACTTAAGCTGTGTAAGTATAAAGCAGAAATTTCTTAGGCAATTGTACTGTTTGTTATTCTTTTCTAAACAGGGTAATACCATAAGTTAATGTACACATTTTGCTTGAACTCTGTTTCTTTGGTTTCTGTTAGTCCTTTTTCTTTGAAGTTGGAATTTTTTTAATCCATGTTCAGATTATATAAAGGAGAGCAAGTTCTCCCCATTAACGAGTCTATTACACTGCCAAATATCATTGAACCTATGATGCCAGATTTATACAATTTGCCTTATGATGGATATGTATTCAAACAAGTGATTGTCAATTTTCCATCGAAATTCTTTGCTCTTTCAGATTTCCTTAATGCATCAAAATTTCATGTCCATAGACAACTAGAATTCAATTTTGATCCTCCCAGTTTGCAAAAAGTTAATGATATTCCCTTCTCATCTCAAACTAGATTTTACATCAGTCAATCTTTACTTTCCAATCAACTTCAAACATGAAGAAAACCAAAAGCAGGATATATGAAGCAGAATTTCATAAGGCCTCCAAGTTCTGTCCATTAGATTTTGGTCTCCATATATGCTGTTTTGCAGGGTTTTGCCTGGTTGAATTTTTCGGAATACCTTCTTTCAGCATGCTCAAATTGCCAGAAAGACTTTCCTTTCTTTGCTTGGAAACATGGTTTGGATGTATTTCTAGTCTTTTCTTGTCAGGATTATTTTCTTGTCTTCGCTTGGTGAAATAATTGGGATGTTTTTCAAGTCTAGAATTCTCCGAATAAATTTCTTGCCTCTGCCTCCTGACATCGTTGGGATACATTGCCATGGTCGCAACTGGATGTTGAACTTGTGACATAGAATTGTTGGCATGAGGTTCCTGACTTTGCTCGGCGAAGAAGTTAGGATGTTTTTCCAGTCTACTGTTCTGAACTTGATGCTGCACTTGTGATGGGGATGCAACAGCCCTGCTGATCTGTGGACGAGCATTTTGGTAGTGCACAGAAGTATAGCTTTGTTTCTGAATAGGGGTCCCCACTACCAAGTTAAATATTTGTGGCCTGACTAATGTGCTAAGGAGAGAGCCCCGATTGCCATTGGCAAAAACAAGCCTTTGGTAGGTTGTCTGAAACACTTCAGTTATCCTTTTCAGGTTGCCAGCACTGACAGCCCTGGCAGTATTCTCTGGTTGCTCAAAAGGATCCTCGATAAAAATTGCATATGTTCTGGGCAACCACCTCATATTGCTTTTTATATCTTCCCACTGTCCAGTAAACGTACAAATCCCAAGCTCCTTGGCCTTTGATTCGATGTCAGAAAACTGCAAAACATATAAAGCATGTACATCACAGGAATCCACTGGGAATGGGAAAGCATGCTTCTACATTTCATATACCTAAATAACTAAAGAACACTTGAAAGCATTTGATTTATTAAAATGTACAGTGTGTTATCACATAATTGCTACTTCAAAGCATATTAAGAAACACAAGCAAAAAACAGAGAGTGGCATAGTGAGACACTTGTCACTCAAAAGTGCATCCCCTTTTGATCAAAATGCAAAAATATAAATCTACAACGCTTGCTGGATTGTATAAAAAAAATTGAAAGCTGGTTAAAATTTATTACCTTTGCGAGGAAAGAAATGAAAAGCTCAGCAAGAGAACTTCGATTCACGGCCCTGTATTTGTCTGACATATATCTAGACATGTTAGCATTGCATATCTCTTTGATGTTGTTCTCTGCAACAGTTCGCACACCTGCATGAAACATATCAGATTACATGCCGTATTGGGACTGCAAATGAAAATACCACCATTCAATAACTTCAAGATGAGACGAACTATAAACCAAACGAAAAGAGAAAAGGTTGAGATGGATGGAGGTGATCTTATAAACATCAAATGTTGATATCTATTTCATGTGTTGCACATGGAGACGCTAACAATTAGAAATCCCTGACTAAGCTAAATTCATGAATTCATCCAAATCAAACATGAACAATACCTATGAGATCATCAACAAGATTTGTTGGATAAATTTCTCTAAGGGGAGGTAAAATAGCTGGCACACACGTCTGCAAAGAAAAGTGCATTTAAGGTAAAATAAGATAATACAAAATAAATCAATATTTATAACCACGTCTGGTTGAAACTGTAAGAACAACTCAGACCACGTATGAAGAGAAGAAAATAAGTTAAAAATATGGAATGGAAAGGAAGAATTTATGTTTCTCCTCTGGGAAGAAGGGTGGCACAGGTTACAAAAGAAATTCTAACTAAAAAAAAGACCTTGCAAAATGGTTGGAATGATTTGAAAGGTATATCAAATAAAAAATATGATTCGAGTCTTGGTTCATAGAAATTGACAAAATGATATAAATAGGTAGAGAGAGATTAAATGATAACAGAAGTGACGTGGAAAGCAAACTTCAAATACAATGTTTTCAACTAATCTCTGTCTATAAAGAAAAATAATCTTCCCTTAAAAAATAAATAAACAAATAAAGACATAATGACCTGAAAATGGAATACAACAAGTAAACTAAGAGAATAGGAGTTCAATGTGCCAGCCTTTGGATTATTGATATGATGAGCTTTGGCCCATTCCTTGACCTACAAGAGAAAGACATTGCATTATAAAATCTAAACCTTCCCCAACATAGCACACTTTTGGCGCTGAGAATATACCAGTAAGACCAAATCACGAAAACGTCCATCTATCTGATTGATCCAAAACAAAAACTTGGACTTCATTTGTCCCTGGAGATTGTCAATAGAAATATCACAAGATATGCTGTACCGTCCACTTTCAAATTTTAAGATGGGAACTCTTGCATTTGGGACAAACTGAAACCTGCGGCATCCCCCTGCAGAGTGTGGACCAAAGTCATCATGTACAAAAACAGTGAAAAATAAGACCATAAAGAGCATCCAATTACTCTTGCATCTTTCCTTTCCATACTGAAAAGGGTTGACTGCATAACTAACTACAACTTGAGTGTATTAAACCTTCTGACAATCAGTGCATGACAAAGATAAATTAGCTTTGTTTTGGCCTAGAAGTTAAATAATGAACCGCAACAATATAATAATTTCCAGGTTCACTTAGAACTTGACAACTGATTCACAGTGAGTACAAATGAGAAGTGTAAATGAAGCTTCGTACATAGTTACTCACAATTATGTTCAATCTGTGAAGAAATATGACGGCATGGGCAATTATAAGAATCGAAACAGTAGAAAGTGGAAAAATGTGCAACAAAGATTCCAAAATTAGACAGTGGAAAAATTATACTAATGCAGTGTACATGAAAGTTCAATAACCTTTCTGCCTCAAAGCTCTTAGTAAATCTCCAAGTAAACTCTGTTTCCGCTTCTTTCCAGTAGATGATATATGTGAACCATTTAATAGCACAATAGAGATATCCAAGTCTCCCCATCGAGTGAAGAGATTGGAAACAAATGATCCGAATGGCTCCACAGTTGCACCTGTTTGCACGAATCAGCTCTTACTTCATTATTGTTGATTAGAGAACCTTTTTAAATACGAGGCAAACCAGAAACAATCTGAAAGTTAGATAAGAAAAAAAGAAAAAGTATGGTGGATAGTAAAAATAAGCAAACATGACGAACTGTTCTTAAATATTTTCAAGAGCAGCATGATTCCATCCAATCTGTGAGGTAGAGAAGACGCATTGAGCATTGCTAATTGGTTGCAACCTCCACACAATTTTTTTTGCACAGCAAAATGCTACTGAAACCATAGTTCAAATGCTTCCCAGTAAATTTGAATTGACCACAATCATGAAAGAATATATGCATGTACAGATACCTTAAACACTTGAAGAAGTTCGAATCATCAAGGAAGTCACTAAGAACTTCAAACTGCCATATTTATGCGAAAGTAGAACTACAACATGACTGCAAAGAGATATCCTAACCTAATACAGCCTAGCATCTTAAGATCAAAGAAAGCTGCAATGTCGATTCTTGTTTTCACGAGGAAACATTTTTCTTCTATGATTATATGTCAAATTAGTTGCCAGTATTTAAGGAGTTCCGACAGCAAAAGGGTAACTTCTGCTATGTATTCAAACACCACCATATTGCACAAAACCAGCAAAATGCAGAGGAATTACCTCTAAGAGATTCCACAGATAACACAACATCATTTAGGTCTTCTATAATTTTAGACCGTGCTGCCCAGTCCTCTCGTAAGGGCTTAACAACCTGAAGTATCTCCTTAAGAGCAGGCTCCAGTATTCTGTCTACATTCATTTTGTTTGTTCACTGTATCATGTAACTTAAGGCACAAAAAGCCAAACTCAGATGGAGAAATAAACTATAAAATAGAGCAAACATTAACATAAAAACAGAAGGAAGAAGCAATCCCAATCCAGAAATGACACTTCCTGACCTTTGAATTAATGGAATAAAACTGTCTCGCAACACTTCATGCTTAAAAACCCTTGAATCGATTATCAGAACCTGATTTTACAGATTTCAAATGCAACAAAAGTGAATTTTCAAGCTCCTGTTATCAGCATAAATTATGTAGGTGTAGACTTAATCACATTGAAACAAGAATCAATATAAGGAAACAAACAACAGCACATGGAAAACAAAGGAAATTAAACAAAAAAAAAAGAAGCAAAAAAAATCTAAATCAACTCCCAGTGCTATCAGAAGGCCTCAGGAAATAAGCAGACATTAACATACTTCTCACACTGCTATAAGAATGATTACAAGCAAGAACTATCTATCAAGTCACTTAAGTTTATCTTTTGCTGTTCACTTGCTTATTCAAAATGATAGTTATTTTGATTGATTTAGTCAAGATTTAAAAGTTCTACAATGCTGAACTAAATATCAAACCCATTGATTATTAACATCACCCTTCATATATATAATTCAGAAAGCCCACAAGGAATACTGCTAAAGGACATCTGACAAAAGATGTAAAGCCTCACCATATCAAACACCTACCAGCAAACATTAATAGAAGAACAACCCACACTCAACAACATACTACAAAACACCCAAACACCCTCCAGTGGTAAATTGATCAAAACAATATAATCAATTTAAACTTATATCCAAATTGCATTCAAAACCAAACCAAAAATTGAAATTAACACACAAATTATACAACAAGAGAACATTCAAAAAATTACCGGAGCAAAATAAAATTCAACTCCATCATGAAGAAAACTTCCATATAATTTAACCCTATTTACCTCCACTCCGGAGTCAACCTAGGAGACCTGTAAACCAAAAACATACAAACCCAATTCTTACATTGCTTTCTTTTCCCCTTTTCTTCCTTAACTAATTCTCTCTCCGAAACTCCAATGAAAAATGCTATGGATACGCTATATAAAGCAAAAGATAGTGTAGGTGTGAAAACAAAAAAGCAAGAACAAGTATAACTTAGCGGGAGGGTTTTTGTAGTAGTATCGTACTGCTCTACCTGCCTGTGATTTTTGAAAAAGACCTTTCTTTCGGCTTTTGCCTTTTGACAGTCCAATGAATTATTGGGTTGCAGAGACAAGGGAGTCAACAACAGGACTGCGAGTCATTGTTGGAACTTCCTTCGATCATTTTCAATACTCCCTTCATATGATTGGTTTTCTAATTCTTTATAGATTAGAGAGACAAAAATTAGGAGAAGAATTTGTTTGCGATGAATGGCGAGTGAGAAACTGCGGGCTCAACACCTGCCTATTTCACTTGTTCTACGAATGCAAATTTTGTGTTTAGTTTATCCATTATTAAGTTTGGGAAAATTATAATTTTGTCATCGATATATTACACATTTTTATTTACTCTATTTTTATAAATATATATATTTATTCTTGCATTTTGTTTTTATTTATCTTTTTTGTTCTTCAGTTCAATTTTTTATTCTTAAAACCTTGGAAAAAAAAAACATATTTGTACAAAATTTACAATAGTAGAAAAAAAAATATTTGTAAAATGGGCTTTAGAGCCCATTTTAACTTGTTACTGTTACGTCTCTATTGAAAATGGGCTTTAGAGCCCAAATATGGGCTTAGCTTGAATGGCCCAGCTATGTGTAGTTAGTTGGAAAACCTTAATCCGTACCTGATTGGGAGTTAAGAGTCACATTAGGGAGGTTGTGTCCTATTAGGAAATGTCGGCTTAACCCCTAAGGCGAGTTATATTATAACCCTCAATTTAATTCCTAGCCTTCCAATGATTTTCTCTTTCCTAGCCTTCCGGCAACTTCTGGTTCTATAGGTCGCCGATGATTTCTACTTCCTTGGCGGACGGTAATTTTTTTCTGCACTAGCTTGTTCCAGTTGCAATCCGATCTTCTTTTCCAATGCGGAACAGAACATCATGATTCAGATGCGTTCAATATGTTTATTGTTATTAGTAATCCAAAAAGATGTCTTGTTTTGGTTAAGGATCAAAAGCTCTTCTCCAATGGAAAATTTGAAATTATAGTCTGTAAATGTTCTCTATGCTCGCCCTTTATATATGATGATTTCTACCTCCCTACATTCATAGGAGACCAACGAAGAGATCGATGAAGTTTTCCATAAAAAAAAAAAAAAAGATCGATCTTCATCGCTTCTATTGTTGCAGATTCTATATGACATGTATACGATTTTATACTAATTTTATATGGGTTTCATAGTAGTTGTACATTGTATGTATACAAAGATGTTGTGTATTAGTTATATAAGTGTTGTATAATAATTGTATACTCAGTTTAATTATAATTAAATCAGTTTATTTATATATTTAATAAATATAATATTGATACATTTTTTTTCCCTATATCAACATTTGTATATTAGGTGCATCTTTTTTGTATACCAAAATAAAATTTGTCAATTTTATACTGCTATTGGTCAACTTATATTTACACTGAAATGGGAACTTTGGTATATTAGTTACATACCAATTACAGTTATTTGAAAATTGTATATTGTATATGAATTAATTGAATAATTAGTTAGTAAATTTGTTCAATTTAACCAAAAAAATAAAGTTAGTAAATTTGTAATCACTTTCATTATACTCGAAATAGTATACTAATGGTAAGCTATTTGTATACAATAGTATACTAATTCTATGCTATTTGTATACGGTGCTGTTTTGTCTTGTAGCAAAGCGATTTGAATAAATATTGTCATAATTTTAGCATTATTCTAGAATCCTTAAACAAAACAAATATCTATAATTGCAATTCATGGATTAATATTGTGTATTGAAATTTTTTTAGAGGATTTTGTTCCCTTTAAGTTTGACTTTTAAACTATAATCCAATTATATAATGGTTATATGCTAGTTTTATACTCTCAATTATTAGACAATCCAAGACAATCATTCTATGTATAATATTTTAAAAATAATATTATATTTTTAAAAATATTTAATTTTCAAAACTCAAAATGGAATTTTTTTTTTCTCATATATTTATGGAATTTTGTTAACACTATATGTCATTGTCTATCACTATAACCAACCAACAAACATTTGGAAATAATTGCTTAAACGTTGAAATTTTGGGTACCAAATACTAAATTTAATATTCCATTCTCTACTATTCTTTTTTTACATATTTCAAAGCAAATCTATAGAAAAAATCTCTTACTACATTATATCATTACATAAATAAAAGTACGAAAATTTCCTTTAAAAAAAAAATAAAAGTATGAAAATGAAATATTTTACGTAATTCATTTTTTCTTTTCTATTTTATGGACATGCAATTGAATAGTATATATCAAAGAATCTGATTCCTTATAATTTTCTGATTAGATGTGCAAGTATTTAAAGCATTTAGGGGTTCTTTTGGAATCCGGTAATAAAGAAGTGCCAAAATCCAAAACAACTAGCCGAAGTTTTAAAAAAGAAAAATATTCCCGAAAGTTTTAGAGTCACCTAATATCATAACGAACTCAAAACTCATGCATACCGAAGAAGCTTTTACAAGGACTACAAACGAGCCGAACCGAGTCAAATATTGTACTGTTCGAGCTTGACTCGTATTAAATTCCATGAGCTTGAGTCGAGCTCATTTGGAAATTTGAAAGCTCGAGCTCGGTTCACGAGCTTGGCTCGTTTTAGGCCTGTGAGTTTGTCAGTTTCATGTTACTATTCAAGTTCAAGTTTGAGCTTGCAATTAAACTTGAATTTGAGCTCAAGTTTTTAGCTTGCAAATAAGCTCGAACTCGAGCATATTTCCTACTGCTATTCGAACTCGTTAAAAATTAATAAAAAATTAGAAAATTCATTTTTAATATCGTTTCAGTGAAAAATCAAAATGATAGTTTCAGTGAAAGAAAAACGAAATAGTAAAAAATGAAGTAGGGAGGCAGGTGGCTTAGCTGAAACATATTTTTTAATTTGCTATCAAAACTTCGTTGCTTTGATAGGCTCGTGAGCTCATTTAACGAGCTACTCGCGAGTTTTTTTAAACGAGTTGTTCATGAGCCGGCTCGCGAGCCTAACTGCTCGGAACGAGCCCGAATATTTGACTCAAGTTTGGCTCGTTTATTATCGATCCGAGTTAGAGTCGAGCTTTTATCGAGCGAACACCGAACGGCTCGCGAACGGCTCGCGAACAGCTCGCTCGTTTGCAACCCAGCTGAAAAACCCATGTGAAGAAGACGAATGGAAACGTAACGACACCACTCCAACGTCCCATCTCCTCCAACTACAATTGATAGGTAGCGAGTCTTCTTGTACCCTCGGAAATGGCGTACGGTGACCGGAAGAAGATGAAAATATCGATCCAAACTTACTGGAAAACTGATCGAAACAGATTGGAAAATCGCCAGAAACTGTCAATTTTTTGTCAAAAATCTTGAGTTTTTTGAAGATCTGTTGTCTTTCTGTGGCTGATTTTCTGTTCTATTTCGTGTCATTGCAGAATTTGTTGTGCTTCCATGGAGAAGCAAACCAATCGGTAACCATATATGTGATTCCGTCTAGTTTTTGGTTTGCTGCTGGTCGGAAAAACATAAGTCGGTTGTTTTTTATAGTCGCCAGAAAATTGAGTTAGTCGTCGGAATTTTCGTCAGGAACATCACCGGGGAAAACTATGACTGTTAGGAAGCAATTATATACCAATAAGATACCCATGTATACTTTACCAAAAAATTGGCCATTTTTTGCTATATTTTTCAGTTGGGTACCTAAAAAGTTTTAAATTTCCCTATTTTCGATAATTTGGCTAATATGAAGCCTTTGCTAATGTTTTTAATCTTTGGTGCCGATTCTGCATATATCCCAAGCACGTACCCATCTATTAATTTATATTAAGAAATATGATTTTTTTTTCTATTTATTATTTGATAAGTAGCTTAAAAATTGAAGTCACTTGTCAATTGTGATTTGAATATATCATATAAAATGCTCTCAGAATATATTTGAATGTATCATTCCCAGCATATGCTACATTATTTAAAAATTAATTAAAACCATAACTTTTATTTATGAAATATGATAATTAATTTTTAGTTAATATGATTCTTTATTCAACATATATAACTCAGCTGATATCCTCAATAACAACATGAGATGCCAAAAGGAAAGCAATTTAAACGGCTAATCACATAAAATTGTCATTCAAATTATTAAGTTTCAATCTTCTAGCAAATTGAATTTTGTGGGCAAATTTGTTTTGCCTCTCAACTTTAGAATTTTGTATATTTTTTTTCCACTTTAAGTTTAAGTGTATTAGTTTATCTAATTAATTATTTTCTTATATTACCCTTATATTAGCTAAAAGATTTTTTTTTTTTTTCCAAAACTACCGAGTAATATAAAGAAGGGTATTTAGGTAATTTGTTAGAATTTTTATGAAATTGATACAAATTAATCAAATTTTAATATGTGTGAAAGACATTTGATCACCTTATTCATTGATATTTTAGGTCAGAAAGGTTTATACTTTAAATTCAACTCTCCTCTCTATATAGAATTTTATAGTGTTATAATAATAATAATAATAATAATAATAATAATAATAATAATAATAATAATTTCTGAGCAATATCTAAAACCGGGCCTACATAAGAAAATTTGAGGTCAAATTAGACTTGGCCATGAGCCGGTTAGGCTTGCTGGGCCCGCCCGTCTTGGCCTGCCTCCTAACCGACCCAGCCCGCCGCTAAACTATAACTAGTTATTCAATAGATTTTTGAACTGTATTGAACTGCTCAAACTATCTAATTGATGCCGGTTAACTGGAAATAAATTGAAAATTTGTGGTCAAATCACCGGCCCACCGTGGCTCACCGGTTTGGTTAACGGCGGTCTTCCGGCCTGACGGTTGGACAGGCCGGTTCTAGTTTGCTATTCTTTCAGCCCATGACTCGGCGGACCGAGGGCCGTAACCGATCTGACCCGGCTCGTGGCCACTACTAGATTAAATGATCTCAATTAACCCCCTCAAATAATTAATATGTATTTTAAAACTTGTACTAGGCATTTATTATATACGAGCACTCTCTAGACATGAGAAAATGATGCATGCTTCTCAACCCAATGAAAGGAATGAATGGAATGATGTATATTTTACATAGAGAATGTCTTGCTACTGAGGAGAAACATAAGGTGGGGGGAAAATGCAATAAATATTCCTTTATTTATTTATCCTCCTATTTTTAGCTTATAAATGAGTTGTAATTTTAATGGTAATATAAAATTTTTAAAATATATAGCAACATAATGATACAGATAATAATATTAATTAATTTTTTTTTTAAATTAATGGGTTTGGTATCAAATGTTGAACTAGAAATTATATGTATTTGCAATTATATAATGTTAGGAAGAAATGGAAAAGTACATCCATCCCTCCCTAACATTCCTTCCTCAAACATTTTTATTTTTTTCTCTTTTTATACATATATTTCTTGAACATATCAGTGAATAAAATTTGAAATTCTGACCTAATAAAAACAAAATAAGCACTAATAATTGAATATTGTTTTAATTAATAATGGTCTGTCCCTATAGTATACATGTGTTTGGTCTACTTTAAATTATTTGTTCAATTTTCTTTTTCCTTTTAATTTCAAATAGAACATTAAACAGAAATATCATAGTATTTCATGGATTAATTTTTATTCAATGTGGATTTGGATAGGTTTATCAAATTAATGTTATGTTTAGTAAATGTTTTTTTTATAAAAAAAAATAAATAAATATCATTTTAAAAATGAAATAAGAGTAAAAGTCATTTTTTAGATATTAGTAAATATGTTTATTTTCTTTTTTATATATAATTAGTGTATGCATTTACTAAAACTATGAAAATAGAAATACAAAAAAAATACATATATTTTTCATACCGGAAAATATGACATTTATTTAATATTTAAAAATTATTTACCTTAACTTATACTAAAATTTTAAAAGAGTTATTTGTTAAAGTCACACATTAAATTATAATAATTTTAATAAAACCTAATTAAACAAAAGTTAATAAACTCCGATTATACATTATAATTACTAAAAATTACTTTTTATTTATTAAATCAAATTATTAGTATTTGGAAAATATTCGAGCAAGAGAAATCAAAATTGGTAATTGAAAGTAGTGGCATGATTTGAGGCAAGTAGATGAAAGTGAAACCATATATATATATATATATATATATATATATGTTCATCTTATCCATATGCTTTCTCCACTAACTTATATCATCATTCCATCCCAATTTTTGTTTTTCCAAATATAAATTATTGCATGAATTGAAAATGTTTCCCCTCCTACCACTTTATTATTACTCGGTTTAATTGAACCGATTAGATTTCGGTTCGGACCAACTCCAACATGAAAAGAGCCAAGTCGAAATCACCCCCAATAAAGCTTAAAAGCCAATGGGCACCACCAACTCGTATTAGGCCTACCCTACAAACAATGTTACCCCATGCGCCTAATTAAGTACTCAACCCATTCAATACTACTCAACTAAACATTTTTAGTATGTGTTTGGCAGCAAATTTTTAAAGTCATATTTTATAAAATGCTAACTTTGAATTACTCACTTAATTTTGGACTAACTATGCAAAACACCCCAAATTTTACGAAATGTTTGATTAATACCCCTATATTAGAATTTATGTTATCAACAGCCTAATTGATAAATTTTATTTTAATAGCACCTTATTGGACTAAATTGCAAAAACTGAATTTTTATGTTTACTAACTTATCTTACTAAATTATATTAATCCATAGATTTTTTTTTTCTTCACATTAAGATATTAATTGAAATGTGATGGCCTTGAAATAATTAAAATTTCTGAAAGATCCATATTTTAATTTTTTTTTTCCAAAATGATTATTATTATTGATGTAACATCACATGAACTTGAAATTCCATCCAATAGATACAATCAACATCAAAATCTAACAAATGGTGATGCCAAATCTGAGGCAAAAGGACAGATGTCATATTTTGATTGAATAGCAGTGAGTCCCCACAATAAGAATATAGGAATCATCACTTATAATAGTTAATATAGAGATTGAAACAAACAGACTCTATAATCTCATAAATAAATAAAACACACAATACCAACTCTCTTCTTCTTTTTTGCACTTATCCACCACATTGCCATTAACTTCAACTTGACGCCTTTATTTATTTATTTAATTTATTTTACTTTACTTCCAATAATAATAATAATGTGATAATTATTGGTATTTAAATAATTATTTATTGGCGCCCTCTTTTATTGCGTTGATTGGTTTTTTATACTATTTCTTTTTATTTTCTACCTAGATATTTTGAATTTATTAAATATATTTATTTCCTTCTAAAACATCCTTGAATAATTCAAACTATGAGTCAATTACATTGTAAGTGTCTAAATATTTAACATAGCATTTCATAATATGATATAATTTGAGTGTATTTATTTTCGTTCTTTTCATTATGATTTAAGTGTATGATTAATTAATTAATTTTATAATATATTTATTAATTTGATTAAAAATATTTCGTTCTCTTTGAATAAATAACATGTTAGAAATCGATATTTAAAAATAAGTTATTAAAAACAAAATATTATATTTATTTAGAAAATGACTAAAACTTTAAGCATTTTTATCTTCTAAAAGACTAAAATCATTTCAATTGAATAAATAATGTTTGATTCTCGGGAAATAGAAATCTCATAAATATAATGAATCTGCAATAAAAAAAATACTTTAACTTTAGAAATAGAATAAAAAACAAAGTAAAATTAAAAATTAAAGAAATAAATAAATACGTAAACATTAGAATTAGAATACACATTATTTACACTTGTCTGAAACCTCATACGAATGGTTAAGTAGTTAAAGGCTCTCATTAAGAACTTAGAATTACTTGAGATGAGACATAAGATCTTTGAACCATTATCACCAATTATCAGAAAGCTTCTTAGAAAACCGAAGCAAAAAGCAAACAAATTGATAAATCTTTGAATGATTTAACCAAATAATCAATGAATATCAAAAATAAACTAAAGATTTGACAGTAATCTTGATCAAAAAGCTAGGATCAAAGAAAAATGGAAAGAAAACAGAGAAAAAAACTTAGGGTTTCAAAAGAACTAAGAGAGAATGTCTAAGCAGCAGAAGAATCGAGAAAATGGATAAAGTACTCTAATACAGAAAAGTAAAAGTTTAGTACAAACTATTTATACTAATCTTAATATACAAAGTATAATCTCCTACAATACAGAATACACATAACATATATCCTAATAGGTTATGATTCTAATCATGATTATCAGCTTCCTTGTCCAAATAATATCGTTGTGGTTTGGAAAGTTTTAGGTATTTCCGATTTCGGATGGATTCTTGATTAAGTTATAAATAAGATTGGTGTGTATTGAAAGTGTGATTATATATGTTACGATTTCCCATGTAATTTTTGTGTTGATCAGTTTGATATATTCAAGTTCCATGTAAAAATATATCAATATAAGAATGTTAGATATCATTTTAGTCATAAATTTATTGTTCTTATTTAATTTTGAACTTTTAGACTAGCTAACCATTTAACTCATATAGGATTCATTATACTAAATTATCATTTTCGTTACAAACAAAACAATTTCTCTTTTCAAAAAAAAAAAAAAAAATTCTAGATATTATTCATTTGTATACTTTACCTGAAAAATCTAGTGACACCTTAATATTTAATTTGAACCGATTTGCCCCTTAAACATTACCAAAATGAGACAACTTGCCCCCGTATCATGCTGGCAAGTGACACGTGTAGTTTGATTTGCCCTGGCCACTATCAGCGCCAAACAGTCATCTCCATTCCGGCACAAAAAATAAACAAAAGAGTATTATACCAAATCAAAGTCTTCGGATTATAAGTTCAGTTTTTGTGAAATACATGCACCACTCCAGTGGCAAGGAAGCAAATCAATTCAAATCCAAGGTTACGATGCCACTGGACTTTTCACAAAAGTATAGGGCAAAATATACATTTCAAACTAATAGATCATGAGGTTCCATTAATTTTACTTCTTTTATTTGTTTGGGAGGGAACCATTACAACTTTTTGACATTGTAAAATAATGTAAAATGATATAAACTGTTCACATTCTCCATGCCTCAAATACATCAATGAAAATTTAAGTCCATACGCTATTATCAATTATAATGAGAGTTGGATAAATAGGATCGCAACTCACGAAATGCTGGGAACATTGTTGGTAACAATAATTGTTATTTTTTAAAAAAAAAAAAATGGCAACATCCACTTATTCACTAATGATGGAGTACAGAAACATAAATATTACTTGTAAATTAAATTAAACTCTTTTAATAATTCATTCATTTCAAAATCACCCTTCAAACATTCTGAACTGATTGAATGGAATAATGAAGAATTATAATATTCGTTCCTCATGTACACAAATTTAGAACCATATTCCTCCATTTTGATTCTATATTTCACAATGCTGCAATTTTTTGCAGACCTTTACATACTCGCCAACCTCAAAAAAGCAAAATCCAAACTGAGAATTAAGTTTCCTTTCAAGACTTTTTTTCTTTTTCAATATTTTGCCCCATCTTTCAGATGATGAACAAAATGAAATTAAAATGACACTAAAAGATTACTCCATATATTTTATATATAATTTTTTTGATCTATTTTGTAAAGTCTAATTTTCATTATTTACTGTTGATTTTGATATTTGATTTTGATTCCTCCTCAAATCAACTACGACAACACTGATGTTGTCCGTGCTATGTCTAGCCAGTGCCAGTTTCGTCAGCAAGACTGAAGCATCAGAGCACGCCTTATCGGAGCTCTCACCGGATCCACTTCGTACGGCAGCATCAGTACCCGGTGATACCGGTGGTGACGGTGGTCCCTGAGCACGCAAGCACATCCTTGCGACTCCACATGCGGTTTCGTTTGATACCACATCCCACAAACCATCACTCGCCAGGATAAGACACTCATCCTCATCCGTCCGTTCGGTCACCGTTACCTCAGGCTCCGGAATCACATACGGTTTCAAATAGTTGTCACCTGAAAAGTTAAAAGAACTAAATATAAGCTCTGTTCCTGCCGTAACTCACGATTGCATGGATCAAAGCAGATAACATAAAATTCTCTTACCGATTGCCCTGGACATGGCTAAAACACCGAGGACTCTTGCACCGTCCCAGTAGATTACACGGCCACCGGCGTTTTCGATTCGGTCCAATTCATCTGGCCGATCAGGCTGTAGATTCACGAAAACATTAATAAATGCGTGAGACACGAGCAACTCGTTGACCTGAGTCTAATATATCACCATAATATTTTCATTGGCACTACCAATTTTAACCTAAAGCCACCGGCGCGTGAAATTTAAACAAAACAAGTGCTCTAGTTTAAATTCATAATTTAAATGATAGAAATCGATTAATTGATTTTTATTTTAATTAAAATGAATTAATGTCGAAATCAATCTCAACAATTATTTCGGAAGGCATTAATTGATATGCGGCGGCCGGCAATAAGCAGCCAGAATTTAAGAACGACGGACGTAGAATTACTCCAAAACTCACCTTGTGATCGGAGGAGAGAGGAACAGCGACGCCGTTGCGGCAAAGCACAACGCGTGAATCACCGCAGTTTGAAACGACAATCTTCTCTGGAGTTACAACTGCAACAACTGCCGTTGATCCAACAGCGTCACACTCTGGAGTTTGGAGCTCGCAACGACAGTTAAAAGTCTTAGTCCCGTCGTTGCACCATTCCTCTACCTCCTTATCCATCTTTATAAAACTTCTCTCCATCGTTTCTTTCCATTCGACGGACTTTTCAGCTTCTTCGCCGGTGCTTGCGATTTCATCTTCTAATATTTCGTGTAACCGATCTCTACACCTCGAAGCAACCTAAATATCAAAGAGTTAAGATTAACAAACAAAACTACAATCAGTAAACGTAGCCAAAGCATGAAAAGGTTAGCATGTATTTACATGAGAGCAGCCGTGACCATCAAACACGCCGAAGAATGAAGTTTTTCCGGCGGTGAACGACGTCCGTATAGAAACAGCATCTTCCATATCTCTTCTTCTACCACAAACTGAAGTCATGCCGAATTTCGCAGTTTCTTCTGCAATCGTGACATTAGATTTCTCAGAATCTAAGTCTAAGTTAACGGGCTCACTAGGTAGATCTAACAATTCGTTCTGCTCCGACTTTCTACTTTGCTTATTCCCTTGGCACATATTTTGAATAGATTCGCAACTCTCCACTGCGTTTACACAATTACGAGTTGGCGACGACGACAATGGAGGAAGAAGATCGAGCTTCTGCCGTTTTACTGCAGGTTGTACAGCAGAATCAGCAACGACTTTGAATGACCGGAGATCTAATCTCCTCCGTCTCGAACTTCGTGAGCTACGCTCAACAACTGCGGCTGCTGCTTCAGTCTCACCAACAACACCACAGCAAATCCCAGCCATAAACGTTCACTTCCGGTCTTTCTTAATTTGAAAATCACTCAACAATTATACACCGGCACTTAGAAATGATCTGAAAAATCTTCAAAGCTGTGAACTCGTTATCTGCTGAACCGAAAGAAAAAGAGTTTCACAAGACAAACAGGCGACAGAGAAACGAAATGACATATGAAGATATTTGGTGAGAGAGAGGAAGTACCCATTAAAATGGCTTTGGAGAGAAGCTGGTGCCCTTAAAAAAAAAGATTGTCACCCGGGGGCCACACTAAAATTACGGGCAGGCCTACGCGTCACCGTCACGGGCAATGATCAGACATGTACAGTTGGTATGACGTCGAAATACTGAATACTCCATAGTATCTTCACCGTCCATCTTTCTCTCTACTTTTAAAATTTGGACACGTGTCTATCTGCCTTTTAAACCTCGTATACGTGGCCCAATTACTTTTCTACACGAAGTTGTAACGACCTACCTTTCCTGACACGCTGTGGTCCTGAGGTCTCTCTTCTGGTCTCTCTCTCCTCTTTAATTGTTAATTTAATTTTTAATGGTTTTTTAATTACACTCTTGCCAAAGATAGCACCACGTGTCCTAGATCGTCAAATACAAGATTCGTGTTTGATTCCCCTTTCCCACGCGCTGGATCGAGTCATAAAATACCAATACAGCTGCTGATATTATACGGTGCATTCTGAAGGAGAGTGAGTAACGCGTGTAGAGGAGCGCGTAAGAAAGGAAAAATACAGTATATCTCGCTTTATTCGGGTCGTTGAATGAAAATATAAAAAAATAATAAGAGAAATATGAAAGAGGACACGTATAGAGTTTGGCTGTCAAAAAATATTGACGCCTATCAGAATATCTGGTGTTAGGCAAATGAATCTTCTGACACGTGTCTAAAAATGACGTGGAGCTGAAGGTGCATGTTCCTTACCCTTCTGCCTCCCAACTTCTTTCTTTGGTTCCGTTCCTTCTTTCTTTTGCTTGTGGTTAGACACGTACGGTTTCTGCTCATTTTAATATTATTATTATTATTTTAAATGTTCAGTAATCACTACTTTCATACTTTCTCTTTCTTTGTGCTTCTGACACCTTTTTCCATGTTTGTTAATCTTTGTTTGGAAATTTGGAATAGTTTTATTTTTTTTTTCTTTATTGTGTTTTTATTTGGAATTCTATTAATCAATCTAATTTTAACCTATCATTCATCAAAATTTAACCTGATATAGCAGTTTTAGTTATTTCTAAGTAATCGTTCATTTTCATATTTAAACTATTGAAAAACATTATTTAAAATTTTTTTAAACAATTGGATAAAATTATTTTGAATATTTTAGAGTGATTTATACAATTTAATCTATTAATTTTAAATAATTTATAATCAATTATTATAAACTATTAATTATTACTAGTCTCTAAACATATGAAGAATTCTTTTAAAAAAAAGGTTATGAGAATTCTCCAAACATATGAAGAATTCTTTTAAAAAAAAGTTATGAAAAAAATATATTCCCTTAATAGTTATTATTTATACAAATTAAAAAAGAAACTCATATTTCAAATTATGTAAAAATAAAAAAAAAAAACTTACAGAGAATAAGAAATACATGAATTTTTTAAGAAATAAATAAATAATGGAGAAAAAAAAATTTAATACTAAAAAAACAATATTAAACATCATAAAGTCGATAAAACCTTGTAAAAGGCAACATCTGCATTAACTCTCACCGTTGTTTGCGGCTGCTACCATCATAGTTTATAGAGAATACCCAAATTTGATAATATTTTATTTTATTTTATTTTCATGTATTATCATATATACATTTTAGTTTTTATAATTTTATGTTAATTATATATCATTATCTGTGTGTAATATTACACTACTTAATAAATTGTGATATTATTCTCTCTTTTTAAGTTATTAAAAAGTCGTAATTTTTTACTCCTTCAATTTTTTAACTAATTTATAATATTCACAATAACCAGGAGAAAATTTTATTTAAAAATATTTTTAACAGAAAATTTTCAAACTAAATTATGCTAAATAGGATTAGAATATCAATAAAAGAAAAAATATTTTTAATAAAATATATTCTACCACTATATAGTATCATATTAGGCCCTGGGTTTAGGGGTCGGCAAAAGAATCATCAAACCAAACCAAACCAAATCAATTTTTAATTATCTGGTTAATTTGGTTTGATTCATGGTTTTAAGAATTTAAACCTAGATTCTTATTTCTAAACTCTTCTACCATCGTTCTCTTCCCCTTCTCTCTGCTCACCATCTTCCTTCCCCGATGTTACAAGCTCCTCCTTCAACCGACCGCCAATGTTATGACGAGCAGAGATGTTTACTTCCACTTTCACATATCAAACATTTTTATCTTTTAGAATCCAATCAATCCGTCACATGCATCATTGGATATCCTTACACGTAGAGGAACTGAAATTATGTGGCACCACCAAGTGGGGTCAAGGCTGACCTACCACTCACATAACAATTCGAAAGCTGTCACGCATTGACTCTATCTAATCTTATTAGCTGACGTTGCACTAACCAGTGCCACGTGACGGAGAAATCAAGTCAGATACTATACACCCCAAAACCAAAACCACCTTCCTAAACCAGCTGCGTCGAAAACTGTATTACTTAATTATTATTTAGTCCTTGAGCTTTCATAAAACTATATTTCTCTCTCTATATATATACACAATAACTTCATTAAATATGAAGTTATTTGAAATAAAAAAATTTTATTTTTTTTTAATAAATTCTATTTAAATATGTTGATTATATTTTATTATATTCCACGAGTACTAAAGATAAAGTATTAATTCGTAATGATTTTAATTTTATTACTTATTGAAAATTTAATCTTATTCTAACAAAACCTCAAATTATATTTTCCAAATCCTAATATATAAATATGTCTGAATTATTAATTTCATATTTTTATACAATTGTCACACTCTGTTTAAAAAGTAATATTTAACACATTCATATCATATCCATTACAAGTACTTTATTTTATTGCAATTTTTACATGGGATGTGAATACAAAAAAGAGATATTTTGGATATATTTTTGAAAATTATATCCAAAATATCTAAAAAAAAATCAAATAACAAAAAACTGATAATAAATTATATCTCCCAAAAAAAAAAAATAACATAAAGAAAAGTGACACCTGGAACTTTCATCTTTTCTGCATATGTTGAAATGATACCCAATTATCTTTGAATATCTAAATTTAAATATATAATAGTCAAGTACAATATTAGTAGAGGTGGCTACGAGCCGGATTGGTCCGTTCGGCCCGCCTGACTCAGCCCGCTAAAAATCCGGACTGGCTTGCTATTGAACCTGTCGAACTATGACCGGAACTAATCGGTCGGCGGATAGGTTCAGGTTCAATATTTTTTCGAACCGTAACCGTTACGAACCGTGAATCATTGGTGAACCGTTTGAACCGTTTAATTAAACCGCTGGTTAACCGTTAAATTAAAAAAAAAAACGAACCGCTGGTTAACCGACCCGCCGCTGAACCGTCGGTTAACTGTGAACCGCCGATTAACCGACGGTTCACCGGCCCGCCGCCGGACCAGTTCCGATTCATCTCCCTTCGAACCATGACTCGACAGGCCGTATCCCGGAACCGACCCTTCAAACCATGACTCGACAGGCCGCATCCCGGAACCGGCCCGTGGCCAGATCTAAATATTAGAGACACTTTTGCTTATATGACAATTTTTTTTTTTTTCATTTTTGTGAGCTCCTCAATCATCACATATTCCCTCCCTCTCTCAACATAAAAAAAAAAAAAAAAATTAAATTAAATTAAATAAATAAATTGTAAAATTATGTAAATTGCATTTTGCTCCAATCATTTAAAAGTCTCAAAAATTAGTAAAAATCATAGCACAAATTAGTTAATTTTTAGTAACATATAAAGATGAGATTTTTAATTATTTTGTAATCAGAAATTACAATTAAAAGGAAGGTGACATACATGACAGGCAATTCAAAAAACAAAATGCATTTTCACTGAATAAAAAAACGTCTCATTTAGTCAAATCTAGTCTCATTCCAGAATCGAATGCATTCGCAGTGATTCCTCCGTCAACAGAAATAATCTGTCCGGTAATGTACGATGCAGCCGGCAGGCAAAGGAACGCAACTAGCGATGATACTTCTGTTGCTTCTCCAACTCGCTGAAGCGGAGTTCGAGAAATTACCTTATCTACAAACTCTTTGTTTTCAAGCAACTGCAGGGTTAAAAAAACATGGTGAGATGAAATTTCTGTTGAAAGAAGTAAAAATTTAATAGCAAACTAATTGGTTCACTGCAAATTATTTGGATAATTTGAACTGATGTACTAAAATAACGTGGCTATAAGGGGGACAAATGCCCCACATTTGAAAAAAGCAGCAGCATTGAAGGTTATATAGCTATATATATAGTGGCAGTGGCAGACAACTTAAATTGCCTTAACAACAAGTCCACAAATTTTATGCACTTAAATTCAAGCTCCATGGTCACACTGACCCACTAAATTCTAATAAATCAGAAAATAGCAAAAAAGCAAACAAGCTGACAGAAATTGAAAGAAAAAAGGGATGAAATCAATCATCAAACCTGGCTCCAAAAGCTTTATGAAGGTTGAAATTTAAGTTATTGTAACAGTTCTTATTATGCACAAACATGGAGGGTAATGCCACACATCAACGCATAAGACCCCCTACTGAATCTCCAGGGCTTCAAGGATGAGACAGAAACTTAAACATGTATTGCTAAGTTGCGAGCATATTTCGGCAAAAATGGGCTTTCAGTGAAATCTGACCAAAAGGTCAAATGATACTGAACATTTTTTCTGCATCTTTAATTAATGTTTATACTTCAACAGGTTTATGTTTGGACTTCAAACTGATGTACATATCTGAATTACGGATGCCACCGAATTATTAATGCGTTGTGCATAGTTTTCTAGATTGTCAAATGTCAATGGCATACAATCCCAAGTTTAGATGAATAAATAATTACCGGGAAAAAATGGCCAGAGCACCTAACTAAGTTGGTGTACTAATATTTCAAAAGGGAAGCAATTGCCATTCAAAAAAGAGAGTTGTATGCGGGATAGAGAAAATTACATTTTTGACCAGCGATGTTCTGATATACCAAGGTGCGACACCGTTTGACCTGATATTGTCTTTGGCCCATTCACAGGCCAAATTTTTGGTAAGTTGATTAATTGCACCTGTGAGCAGCGAAGTTGTATAACAAGTGAGCGAATAAACTAAATCTTCCATATTACTACTTGTGCTTAGGCAAAAGATTATATAATAGTTTTATAAAAGTCCCTCACCTTTGGATGCTCCATAAATTGATCCGCTACCTATGTGTGCAAGACCTCCAACAGAGGAAATGAACACGATGCTCCCCATTCCAGATGCTTTTAGAAAAGGATGCGCAAGTTGGCATAAATGGTAAACCGACTCAAAGTTGGTTGCCATGACTTTTGAAAATTCTTCAGCAGAGTACTCGATAGTAGGTTTCCTGATATTTGTGCCAACATTGTTAACCTGCATTGAAAGAAACAAGCACATTATCAAATTTTTGAACACAAAAAATCCTAGCACTACAAGGAAACACTCATCCGTAGAATCATATAAATATGTATAAGAGTGAAGATCACATATGAAGAACAATACTAATAACAGTAAAAGAAAAAAAATTATAATATCTCACAAAAACCTTTCTTAGAAAAGCCGCAATCTAATATAGCAGACATAACAACTAGTGAATATGTTTCTCCTGTTGTATTAATTTGTTTATACAAATACATGAATCTTTGAGGACAAACAAAATGGTCATAAATACTCAAATAATGTTTTCCCCTTTCTCAAGCTCTTGAGTAAAAAACATGGCAAGGCTAATGGATATCTGGATTTTAATGATTCAAAGTGTTAAAACAAACAACTCAGGCTAATCTTTTTCCTAGTGGTAAATCCATTATGCAACAAAAGACTTCGGCTTCTCAAATTGCATACTCTTAATACAATAACCTGAGATCAAGAAAGCAAGCATATTTGTGCCTAATGAATTTTAGTTTTTGGTCCAATTTCAATAGTTTGGTGCATAAAAAGGTTCTGTAAGAACATTACTTCCTTTAACTTCATCAAGGAATCTAGTATAAATACTCCAAACATTCATCCCGAACTATGAATTACTTATTAGCCATTTTATATTGTTTTCGTATTTTACGATTCAGTATAGTAACTTTTACTGAGTAACCAGACGGAAAAAATAAAATAAAATCAAGAATTAAACCTGATTCTTAAAATAAAATAAAATAAAAATCTGGCAAGATTAAACCTAAGTAACCAATATATATATACAATGTCATTATTAACAAATCCCATAAATGACTTTGTTCATACACATAAAATATGCAAAATTCCAAATATTCTGAAGTACAATCAGTACAGCAGAGCACAATAGTTCAATCAGTAACATAATTCAAAACCAAACATTTAACACACAAGACTATCATGATGAGATTACTTACAAGAATGTTGAGACTGCCATTAAACAGAGAACCCACTTCCTTAAGCAGGTTTTCTCTCTGTTCTCTAATAGATGCTTCACAAACTGACCCAGTAACTAAAAAGCCCTTAGCTTGCCACTCTTTCAAGCACTTATTGAGCTCTGCTTCGTTTCTCGAACATGTATGCACTCTAGCTCCAAGCCCAGCAAGCTCTTCCACCGTTGCATTCCTATTAATTAAAATCCCCTCATCAAAGATTAAAAACAGAGGTTTTGCCTAATGGGTATGATCAAACTTAGATATAAGAGCTTCTTTATGACTTAGAAACAAACAAATTTAAATTGAATGAGGAAAAAATAAAATTCATTTTGTGAACAAAAATAAAAAAAGGAAGAGAATGAAAGAGACCCAATTCCACGAGTGCCACCAGTAACAAGAGCAGTCTGTCCTTGGAGAGACCATTTTGAGCCTTTGAAACTGGTATCTGCCTTCTCCATGGTCTCGTTGCGTCGCCTTGGAAAATGATAAGGGCGATGATTAAAATGCACAGAACCAAATTCTATGAAAATCTATAATAGGCTTCCAGTATTTGATCCATATTGACATATTGTCTCAGAGTTTGGACTTTGGACATCTAGGCCCGATACTTAGGGAGACCCGGCCACAAACCGGACTGAACCAGAGTTTAACATTGATAGGGAGATTTACAATTTAATCCCTGAGATTTATGTTAACTTACAAAATGATACCTGAGATTTAAAAAACATACAAAAAGGTTCTTAACTTTTTGATCCGTTATACATTAGGATCATTTGGTTAAATTTTTCTGGTAGTTTGATTATAAAATTTTTATTTTGGTTCTCCAATTTATAAAAAATATGAAATTTAGTCCTAATTCTATTTAATTTATTTTTTAATATATTAAATAAAAGAACAGTAGAATGTACATAAAAAGACTGTTTGACATGGACTTACATAGCAAAAGAAAGAAAAAGAGTAAGGTAAGATCTAATCCATAAGACCAACCAATAACTGAGAATTCAGAGTACTTCATCAATTTAACTTCAACTTCAACTTCAAACCATCCATCTATCTTTACTGCTACTCTACAGTTTTCTCTAAATCCAGTTTTTAGGAAGAACCCAAATAAAGAAAAAGCTGAGATTTTTATTTATTACCAAGAATATATGCTTCTTCTTACATATATATATATTGCAATGAACCTTTGAAAGCTACATAGAAATAGACGTATCATATAATGGTGTGGCATGTGCACTTCTGCAATACTCAGTTAATAAAGCCTTGCATTGCATATAATGCTTTAGAAAAAGAAAGAATAATAAATTCACAAGATGAATCAAAGTTTTGTTACACAAACTAAGTACTTCATAGAAATCCATGTAACTAACCTCATTTTCCTTTTATATCTATCATCATTACATACTTTGTAATAAAAACCTACATTAGTTAGGCTATTTATTATCCTAATCATAATCATCTACATAGATTTTCCTAATTAAAAATATGTTTTCTTCCATGTAAATACTATATTGCGATTTCGATAATTAATCATTTCTGAATTCATTAGTGGGTAAATAAATTCGGGTCGAGTTTTTACCGAGTTCACCTCAAGCCAGAGGTAAAGAAACACCAAAAGCACAAAATAGAATAGAAAGGTTTGAACGCTGTTGGGCAACTTAAAATTCCCTGTAATAATAGTACACATGAGCAGAGCAGGGACTTAATTATAGGGTTGCTATGGTCTATATATGCAGAGTGATAAAGTCAAAAGAGAAGAGAAATTTGAAACATCAATTTTTTCCCTAAACAAGAATAAAACACAAAGAACTCGGCATGTATTATGGAACAACCATCTAATCTAATCTAAATTAATGTAATCTTTATTTTATCAAAACTCTAACTCTATGACTCAGGTCTTTTGTTTATAGGTTTCTTGAAATTTTTGGTCATATTTTAGGGTTATTAATTCTAATTATAGGCTTGGTCTTTGCATAGTTTCACGTACATACAAAAGTAGAAACAAAAGACCCGTAAATAGTGCCAATGATGTGATATTAATTTACACAATTAAACATCTTTTTTTTTTTTTTTGTTTAAATACTAATAAGTTTATATATTGTTTTGTAGTAATAGTTTATTCAATTTGATTCCTGAGAGTTGGTGATTTTTTGGACATTCTGTGCAACTAATTATATAGTATTATTGCTTAATCTTTTTCACTAATTAAATTTCATTTTTAAAGTACAATTATAAATTGATTTACATTTTTTAGTAATTTCAAACTTATTTAAGATATTATCACGATTCAAACCCCTGATTTTAAATAAGTAATAATGGGAATCAATTAGACAAAAAGAAGAAGAAGAAGAAACAGAAATAAATAGGAGAAGAAGGTAAAAATACAGGTAAAAAGGGAACCCATGTTTGATATGACTCCTGGTTATATTATATAGATAGGAAATTGAAATGACTTACTGTCAGTTCTTCAACTCCTTTTATAACTCTACACTCAAATTTATTTGCCTTTCTAGAAAAACTATTATTTACATTTAATTATCTACAAACCATAATTAAATTTACTAATTCTATGTATTAGAGGATAATAGTCCATAATCACAAAACTATAATAAACCCTATTTTGTTATCTGAGTGAGTGTGAAATTACAGTTGACTAATGGTCATTTGATGGGCCAAAAACAAAAAAATAATAAGTATTATTAATGGTTTTCTTCCTCTTTTGGTAACAGAATTTCAGTCTGTTTACATTCATAGATTTGGGTTGGTTCCAATGTCAGTCTTCATTAATAATTATTAATTAATAAAAGAAAAATATAATTTCATTCTAGTAATTAATAAAATCCTAATATTTATACAATAATATCATAATCAAAGAGGCCTTTTGCCTGTCACCTATTAGATAATAAAAATCTGAAAACAAACTAGATGAAGATTCGATAATTAAAGAAATAAATGAGGAATTAAAAGAAAATTAAGATAATTATAACATTAATCTTCTTCTTATTAATAATTAAAATTGCAAGAACTACTAATAATTAAATAATATATTCTTCTTCTACTTCACCTTTGGTGGCTCTCCAAGCCTGAGCTCAAGATCTATATCTTCCATAGAAACAGAATTAGCAGCTTTTATTACTTCTTTTTCAAGACTGTATCTATCATTTAAACAAGGATTAATCAAGAAAGAGACTGCCGAAATCGTCGCGGTCTTTGGCCTTTTACAGCTTAATGAATCAAACCCAACGAAAAGATTAGTTTCAACAACAGAAGGATCAGAAGAACTTCTAGAATCTTCTTCTTCTGGATTCTTGGTAGAATTAGGTTTAGCAGCATAAACCCTAGAAGAATCAAGAATGGAAGAAGAAGTAGTAGAATTATTAGGGTTAATAAGGTTAAGGGTATTGTTGTAATTTTGCTTAAGTCTAGCTCTATCTCTTCTATGAACATTCATATGACCACCTAAAGCTTGAGCTGACCTAAATTCTCTTTTACAAAAACTACAAGAATAACATCTTGGAGGCCATAAAGAACCAGAACCAGAAGCATCTTCTGCAAAAGCTTTTTCTTCCCAAGAATATTCATTAATGGAGTTTTTCCATACCTGAAAATTTGAATATTTCAAGAATTGTCGTGATCTCTTCTTCATCCACATCAAACACTCACTTGGCTCCATTTCTTGATTTGAATTGAAGAAGCTAGCTATTTCTTGATAGGTTTAATGGAATTATAAGGTTTTAAAGGGTAATTATATAGAGAAAAATTAAGAAAGTGGAGATGTTTATTTTTAAAAAATAGAGTACGTGAAAGGCACAGGAGAATCTAGAAATGACAGAAGAAAGAAAGAAAAAAAAGATGGGACTAAAAGGTCTTATTGTTTGGCATTTGCAGAGAAGCAATATGCTGTTGTTGGGTTTTAACTGGTTTTGATATATATATATATATATATATATATATATTGGGAGAGAGGACCCATTGAAGAAGCAACTGTCAAACCATTCGATATACACATGCATGAAAGACACTAACAGCCATTAATTATAGAGGATACATTAGATTATATATTATCTATTCTCTTGTACAGTGTAGCTAATTATATATTATTATTATATATATAACTTGAGAATGAATATAAAATTAATTATTAGTATATGGACTAGAAGGAATTCAGCTAGTATTATTGGTTATATGATATCCTTGTAGCTATATATATTATGTAAGTTTTATATATTAATATTTTGAAATTGTAAAATAAAATACCAAAAATAGAAAAATAGAAAATATTTTATATGTTAAGTAGGTGGTTAAATATTTTAACATCATAAATTCTTTTTATTAATGCAATTTTACATTCATTTATTTTATCAATTGAATTTTTATATATATTTATTTTAGGCGAAAATATTGTTTTATATACATATTATATATTGATAAACATAGTTTACAAATTTATTTTAAACTAATTAATATATCATTAGTTGGGATTAAATTTATCATAAAAATTTTAAAAAATATTAATAAAAAATATATTGAACTGGTAAAGATTGCTCAATATTATCAACGAAAAAAATTGTCAAATAACTATCTTAAATTTAATTTGTAAGTTAAAACATATATGTATAATTTTCTCTTTCTATAATCTTTTTAATTGAGCGATGTGAGATAAAAAATATTATCTAATCTTATATCTTAAAATTAGATTATTATTATTATTATTAGAAAAATGAACTCCCTATCTAATTCAACAAGAAAACCAATATTAATACACACTCTGTAATTTGCATTGGAAAAAACAAATTAAATGTTTATTTTTAAGGTGGAACTTATCTAAAAAAAATTAAAAAAATAATTAATGCTAAAATTTATAGTGAATCGGTAATTCAAATTACTCAATAGCAATATCAAAATCGTTAAATAGCTGCATTAAATTTAGTTTATAAGTTTTGGCATATATATAAGAATTTATATTTTTTCTAACTTTTCTAGTTAATAATTTTTATATATTATTATTATTATTATTATTATTATTATTATTAACCTAACAAGAAAAACAATAATTTACCCTAATTATATTTTAATATAATTAATAATCCATATTAAATAAAAATATATTAAATTAAAAAATTCCTTCCCAGAAAAAAAAAAAAAAACCATACAATTACATAGAAACAAAATCGGGAGTACCGTACCACCCAATGGCACCCATATTTGAACGTTTTGTGCCACAAACTATAATGCTTCTTCCTAATTAGAATTTTCTCACTTATAATCGAATGTGCGTCGTATTTCATTAATTAAAAAAATATAACTTGATTAATTCTAACATAATACAAGACTAATTAGATTAACTTATTTAAATTGAATTCCCTTCTATAAAATTGATTAATTTAATATTATTTTAAAAAACATATTACAGGTCTATTTTGGGTGCAAGATATAAAATTGACAATCAATTATATTTTATTTAAGGTAAATGTTGGTGGTTTCACTAATATTTTGTGTTTTATTTATCCAAATTAAGCAGCGAACTCTAATTCAAATTATTGATATATATTGGAGGGTAACTTAAAAGTAATTGTCCAATAGTATCTATAATTTTTTCTTCATTATAAGTGTAAATTATCAGAAGATTCCCAATCGTGGTAGCACAACCTAATCCGACCACTTCTCCTGCACCCTCTCGTCGGTTCTCGTCTGTAGTCTCTGTTTTTAAGTATTTAATAACAAATACTAACAAATATTTAATCGCCTGTTTCTGTTTTTAAGTATTTTTTTTATAAACAAAAAGACGTAATTTGTATCTTAATGGTTCCGCCACTGTTAATAGACCAATATATACTTGGTCTACGTTCTACATAATTCTGTATACCTTAAGTGAATATGCGTGGAACCAATAGGATACTGTTGTATACTTGGATTGAGAGCTCTAACCTTATGGTAGTTGGTCCCGTCTCAGTCCATTGTAAAACAAACAGCACGCCTGCAGCTTCTCATCAGTCTTTGGTCGGTCCTCGCCTTCCTTAGGTCTCAACTAGACATATTTTAATGTGTTTTTCTACATTATTTTTGTTTGAGATTTTCAGGTTTTTTCACAATACTTATGGATTAGTCACAGCCACATCCATTTTTATGGATTAAAAATTAACTTCAATTATGTTGTTGCAGACCTAAACTAATATATGAATAGTCTAATATAAGTATTGTATTATGAATCTTGTCATATTTCCAATAGTTTATTCTATTAATGATCTAAATTTGTAATGTTACAAAAAAAGTATTCAATTAATTAACTAAATTTTTAATATTTCAAACGTTCTTCTAATAAGGTATGAAAATGAATAATAAAAAATTAATAAAGAATCTTTCATCCAATTATTTAAATGTGTATTCAATCTTTCTTTCTTATTGTCTTTACAAAGTATATACGCTTCTTTCAGCCACTTGTATTAAATTTATAATTTAAATTGAAAAATAGGAAAACCAAATCCCTAAATTACATACTTTTATTTTTAGAAAATAGAGGGTTCAATTTTGGAGGGTGTGAAGATTTCGAATATGATTTTTACGAAAGAGCTACTTTAATTGTATAGCATAGAGGTGGCCACGGGTCGGGCCGGGACACGGTTTGGAGGTGGGCTAAATCGTAACCGGCCTGTTGAACTGCCGATTCGTCGGCGGGCCGGTTAATCAGTGGCTGGAGGACTGTTAACCGGCAGTTCGGGGGCAGTTAACCGGCGGTTTGAAAATAGTTCACGATTTATAACGGTTACGGTTCGAAATGTCATTGAACCTGAACGATTCGCTGATCGAACGGTTTCGATTCTAGTTCGGCCGGTTCCGGTTCGAGGGCATATATAATTAAGCCTATTGCATTATAGTATTGCACTAGATTTGTAGGAGACAACACGTATATCTACCCATGAAGACTTAAATCATGAAAAGACAAGCGCTTAGGGATTTAATTTATTAAAACAACCATAATTAATTAATTAGTTTTATATATGCATGCATGGAATCAATAATAATCCAGTAGGTATTTGTCATTTCTTGAATCTTCCAAATTCATCAATTCAAAGGTTTCTTTTCACTTCTCAATGCAAAAGGGTTCCAATTATTCCATTTGGCTGCATACACGTTTATAAAATACAACACACACATATATATAATTCTAAGATAAAATACAAAACATCCAATTTTAAATAACCGACACCAATTGTATTTCTTGAAAATATAAATTAGATATGCCATACTTTTTTAATAGTTAAATATAGATAAATAACTTTTATATATAATAATTCTTGGTGGTCAATCATATGTGTACAATATATATTAATTAATATATATTTTTTTATTAAATTTACAAATAAAAAAATTCAAGCTAACAGTAAATGTGTGTAACGCTACAGAAAAAAACACTAATTAATTAATACACATGAGGTTTTTGTTTCGCTGACCTGAGATTAATTGGAGCTATATGTACATACAAACTAGTACATATTACCAAAAACATTTCTAGATTAATTAAAATTAAATGAGACAATTAAGAAATGACAAGCCACCAAATTAACGTATTGGATGTAAGCACTATGGAGCCAAAATGATTTTTCAACTACCAATTATATTAATATTTTATTTTTTTTATAATCATATAATTAATTAATGTACCATTACATAACTTGTTCAAAGTTGGAGTCCGATGGCTCATTAAGAAATGACCAATTAAGTAAATCTTTAAAAAAAAAATCATTGGTTTTTTAAAATAGAGTTTAACCAAAGATTTGAAGCAAATTAACCCCTTTTCTTTGGATTTAACCATTCAATTTCCGGTTATCAAATTATACACTTCAATAGTCCATATTCAAGTCGAACAAAACCACCAAGAATTATGTAATTGTTCATATTATATTTTAATGCGGTTGCATTTTTTATATGAAAGAAAATTTCATTTAATTACTTATCGATTTATTCCCTCTTAAATATGTGATTCCAATTGATTCCATCCTAAATATGCGATTCCATAAAATAGGACAAATTGATGTCATGTATTCCAAGGAGAAAATTTTAATTTTTGGAGTTCATAAAGTATGTTATCATCATCATCCTAAGATGTAGTATTATTACTAAATTAATTAGTGGTCCAATTAATTGATAATTAATCACTTGTTTGTGGAAATATTCTATTCTATTTTGTTATAACACATTTTACATCCATTTAATTCAAATTTTTTGCACATTAATCATGATATAAATTAGATACTCTCATTTTTCGATAATCATTATATTTTCCTTTAAAAAAAAAAGATAAATTAGATACTCTCATTTTTCTTTAAAAAAAAAATAAGAAGATAATCACTATGTTCCATTAGAAATGGTATCAATTTCTAATCACATATGAAAACGAAAATTAAGAAAATCATTCGAGTAATTAATATTTCTATGGAAGTAATAAATTATAATGGACTTAATTATCATTTTGCCAAAGCTTTAAAATAGTTCTGCTGATTTTTTTTTTTTCTTGAAATAACAAAATACATGGATGGGATATTGAAGTATGTATAAGAGTAAAAAGACCAAGAAATCAATCTGTGTCTCATAAATTACCATCGATCAAGATGAGGCATTTCAACTAATCAAACTCTACGTAATAATGAGACCGTAATTTTATAAATAATGGATTAATGGTGGAAGTTTTTGGAGTAAAATGTGAGATCACACATAGGCAACAAATTACATGATAGAATTTCAGCAACTATCACGATCATCTATAATAACATAATTTATGTTGAAAATTTGTTCGAGTAATTGCTAATTGACGGTTTGAATAAATCCATTTCAAATATGTAACACCTACATTAACCTACCATATAAGACTATAATTGTAAAATATTATATTGATTGATAGATATATAATGATTAAGTGATGGGATTAGAACTAAATTAGCCACAAAATCCCAATAAGATGCACAATTGCACATGTTCACGAGTTGGCATCAAGTTCTTGATAACCCTACTTTCCTATAGCCAGACATGATATGATAGTTGGAAAAAAAAACTAAATAGAGAAAGTCTTTATTTGAGGCCTCTTTAAGTTCCAAAAAATTATGTATTGAATTTAATTTGTCTTCTAAGACAGGATACTTATCTTCTATTATAATTAAAATCGTATAATTTTGTTTGTTTATATACTAATTTAAAAGGAGATAGCTGAGAGCATCTTCAATGTTATACTTTTATTGACTTATATGTCTCATAAAATAGAAGATGTGAAATAGAAGATGTGAAGCAGTGGTGTGAATAAAGGTATTTCTTGTTATTTTTAAATTTATAATTTAATTTTAAACTAATCAATGCTCATTAGAAATCTAGATATTATTTAGAAGACCGTCTAAAAATAAAAGTTGAGAAACAATGTCTAGATAGGCAATGTCTAGTTCGCGTCAGCTTTACATACATCTTCGATGCCATTAATATTGGAGAGGTTTTTAAAAAAAATTATCATTATGTGGCAAGTGGATTAGACAAGTGACAATTAAATTGAAAATGTTTATATAATTGAAAAAACATAATTATATATATATATATATATATATATATATATATATATATATATATATATATTTTTTTTAATGAAAATGATTGACTAGAGAAGACTAGTAGCTCAATTAAAAATACAAATAGGATTGTCTTCATACATTGATGGATTCTTCCTCTAATTAATGACTTGTAATCTCATCATTCTAATATCAACTTGTGGAAGAAACAATTTCAATAAATTATTTCAAAAACATGACTTGATTGCAAAACAACAAATAGATGGCTTAATTTAGATTTTTTTTTTTCTTTTTTAATTTTATTGATCTATATTTGGACCGTCTAATTATGAAGAAGAAAAGGGTCATATTTATATGATAGTTGGCATTATTTTGATATGACACTCCATCATATGATCAATCATATTAATTTATTATATTATATTGTTTTTATGAGTAATATTGGACTTTGTTAAAAAAAATGAGATTATATTATATATTTTTTTTAAGAAAATAGATTTCTAGTAAAATAGACATGGAAATTTTGATTTTCATGTTTATGTAATAATAAAATTTAGTCTGGAAAATAAACTGATTTTGTCTAATTAAAATATGATCAAATTTTTTATAAATATGATCGAATTGTAAATCATAAATTATAAATATATAATTATAGCTAGCATGTAAGATTAAGAAATATTTTTTTAAATATCAATTTCTTTTAATATTATATATTATGATAATATTAAATATTATATTTATTATTATTGTTTTACTATTAAATATTTATTAATCAATATTTTTAATCAATTAGTTAAAAATAAGATATTTTTGCATAAATTTTTTTATTTATTTATTATTTTAGAATGTTGGATAGAGATAAATAAATTACATGTTAAATGTTAAAGAAGTTTTGTGACAGTTAAAACTCTCTGTTGCAGTTATACCATATCTGGCAGTTAGTACGCCTCATGGCTCTTGTAGCCTTTGCAGCTTAGGTGGGTTAGCGAGTGTGTTGAAGGTATTCTTTGTCCCTTCGGCTCATTCCCAAGCTAGCCCTTACTTTTGGGGCCAGGTCTCTCAATTCTAGCCCAATTCTCAATTTTTTAATTATATTTGCTTTTAGGTCCTTCTACTTCCATAAATAAATTTTTGAAAACCATTCTATTTTTTGAATTTTTTTAAAAAACCTTTCTATTGTTTTTCATGAAATATAAGGCTTTTCAAAATTTTCCTTAATATATCATTCTTTTTTTTTTTTAATAAGACCTTTCATTTAAAAATATTTATGAAAAAGGCCATTTTAAAAATTTTATAAATTGCATGTAAAGTGTTTTGTTTGCTTGTAAACTACTTAAAAATTGATTGAAATTTTCTGTAATTATTTTATGCTCTTACCTTAAAAAAAATGTGTTTTAACTATGAAAATCATATGTAAAACATTGGGCAGCATATTATTTGTATACAAGTTTATTACAGTAGGTTTACTACATGATTCAAAATTTTAGTTTTTGAGTTCCTCAAAATTTATTGACACGTAGAAGTCGAGTGAGACAAAATTTAATTGTTAACAGTATTGGAATATAGTATTGAATCGAGAATTATAATGAAAACTTATTTTTTTTTAATTACGTTGATCTATGCACAAAAATTATTTAGAACTATAGCTTAGGGAAGAGTAACCATAATAGTAGACCACTAATTTACAATTGGTGTATAATGAGATACTACATGTGGTATTAGAGAGAGAGAGATGTTTTTCTTATCTATATATTTATATTGGTGGGCCTTTTTGGGTTCCTATTACAACAGATGTCCCCTCATAAGTCTTTTTTTTCGGGGGAAAAGAAATTGAATCATACGGTAGGGATTAGAGAATAGAATAGAAGAGAATCGCGACATTGACCTAGAGGAGAGAATAGAAGAGGAAAATCAATTGTTTTGCTTTGGCGTTAGAGGAAGTAATTCGAAATGAAAACTCGAGACTGGAGGAGAGGAAAATGAGGTGGCGGGTAATTGCATTGGAGCAATTGGGAATGGAAAAATGAGGTAAAATTGCAGAAATGGAGTTCATATGCTGGTGTTGTTCAATTGATTTTAATTGAATCATTGGTGCATAGAGGGTTGTCAGCTTCTGCTTCTATTTTGGGGAAAAGGAAGCGGAAGAAAAAGGTTAGTAATTTCACTTCAATTTTGTATTCCTAAAAATAATGACTTTTGATTTTGCCTAATACTGCACTTTCCGCTGCATATATATTGCTAGTGCATGCTCCTTTGGTGACCAACCAAATGTAATATTATATTTGTTAATTGTTTCGGGTTGCTAAATATTGGTGCTCATCTAAATTTATGGGTTGAATTGAAAGACTAGTGGAAACAAAAGGTAAGTTGGTTAATGGTCTGCATAGGAAAGTTCTTTCTTTTGAAGCAAAGACATCAATCTGGCTTACTTGCAATAATAGTTAAGTCAGTAAATATCTTGGAAACACAATAAAACATTGCAATTACATTTGATTTGCGACATAGAACAAACAAGGAAAACAGATGTTCATGTACATAATTTCATTTGGTCATGTATGGCTTTAAGTTTGGGTGATGGACACTTTCATAGTCAGATGCATTTTTATCCCTGTTAAAGTTTGCAAATCTGACTTTCAGCTGAAAACTGTTGATGGTCTTCTTTTTGTTTATAAAACTAGTTCACTAACGTGATTCACATTTTAAGTTAGCTAATCTTTTCTTGAAATTCAATCTCTGATAGGCATTTCTATTTCTGCTCAATGGTCTCTCCATTCTTTTCTAGTTGCACTTTCCTATCAAAACCAAAATTTGGTTCTCTTTGAGGTCATACCCCAAGTAGTTTCAACTCAATTTTTTTTTCTTTTCTGGCTAAAATTACCACTGGAAATCAGCAGAGTCAGAAACTCGCCTGTCTTCTGCAGTTGGATCAGCATCTACTTTTTGTGCTAGCTCCTCCTACCTGAGTTCATCAGGTTCTGTTCTTTGTGCTCTTCTGTTTTCTTTTCTCCTTGCGTTGTTTCTGCATCGTTTAAGTAATTTATCTTTTCACATATCAAAATTTCTATTACTATTGGTGATTTCATTTTTTAAAACGAAAATATTTCAGCTAAATCTCATTTTGAAACTTGTATATTTGGTTGAATATAATGCAAATTCTGTAAATTAACCTGCTTATGAAATTGACATGTTGCATAGCAATCTGCTCTGTGATTACATTCTATGTGCTTTGATTGCCAGTATTTGATTAGTTTTTGCTAGCATTTGCTACTCCCAGACTTATCTGCTCCAAACCCCACTCAACAATGTTGCTTAACTTTAGTAAGAAACATAAGATATGATGTTGTAAGAATGTAGACAAAGCTATTTGACATTTTTGGATCCATCAAATTCTTTGAAGCATGCATCTGAACCGACATATTTGCCAACATTAAATTAACTCCAATGTTCTTTTTTTGAAAATAGGAAATTATTTAATTACCTCGTTGAATAGAAATCCAACAAATATCTAGGTATAAAATCCCAAACACGAGTGCTAGCATTATGAATGGAAGCCTTTGCTAATCTATGGGTTCCTTCATTAGCTTGCCTCCAAAGCCACTTGACTACTTGATCCATCAAATCATATTTTGAGGAGAACTATTACTTCAAAATGTAGTTCAAGGCACAATTATTGGTCACTGATCTGGGAACAGATGCAGTTGAAAATGGATTAGAAGAGAATCAGATTGGATTTTGCTCTTATGTTACTTTTGATGTGGAAGTGGGGCTTTTCTGATGTAGCAATGATTTCTTTGTCAATATTCAAATACTTGAACTTTGGCTATTTTGCTTCTGGAGGTATTTGAAACCCTGTAAGTTGGGCATGATTTCGGATGTAAAATTTGTTCATATGCTCAAGAATGTCAGCTTGATTCTGTCTCTTTGTTTTTTTTTACCATATACAGAGAAATCGTTAAGTTATGACATTATTTTCAGGATTGAAAATTCACTGTTTAGATTCCAGGTATAATATTGGAAATTTGCATATTTGTTGGTTGTTTAAAAGACTTATTGTGGGCATTAAAAAGTTCAGCTTGCAACTGTTACTTGCAGGCCAAATTCATAAGATATGATAGAGACGAGTGGGAAAATTGATTTTTATGAAATTAACTCCAATGTTCAAGCTGTGTCCCTATAATTACAATTTCTCAGTGAATATATATGTACTACTTAGGATCTTACTGTTTAATTGTGAGAACTTTGATTCTAAGCCAAAATATTAAGTTTATCATGTGTTCTTTTACTTTCAGTTCTAGGATTTATGATGTTTCATGGGTTTTTCATCTGATATTTGTTATTCTTTAATATCTCTTCATTCAGAATGAGAAAGCTTTGCACGCGATTGCAAATTTTCCAATATCTTTCCTTCAAAGATTATCAATGCTCTTTTGAACAGTGGTTTTGACCTTAATAACATATGCAAACAATTGCTGGGTTCTAATATTGGGCTGATCTGCTTGTGTTTTAGGTCATCTTCAAGTGAAAGATTCACAACTAGTTGCTGGATTCTCTCTTCCCACATTTTTGTTCTCAACCAATTGGCTTCAGCCATGAATGGTCAAGAACTCCAAATGCAGGCCAAATCCACCATCTCACAACAGCTTTTATGGTTCTTTGGCGTAGCAGCATGCCTAAAGCTCCTATTGATCCCATCATACCACAGCACAGACTTTGAGGTCCATCGACATTGGCTTGCTTTGACCCACTCGCTTCCTCTCTCTCAGTGGTACTTTGATGAAACCAGCCCCTGGACTCTCGATTACCCTCCATTCTTTGCCTATTATGAATATGTCCTCTCCTTCTTTGCCTATTTAATTGACCCCCAAATTGTTGATATTCATGGGGGCCTAGATTATAAATCTAACACGGTAATCTATTTCCAAAGGATTAGTGTGATATTGTCAGATTTGTGTCTTCTGTATGGAATTTATCGAATGACAAAAAATTTGGAGTCTACAAAGAGAATTTTGATGTGGGTATTGGTTGTTTGGTCGCCAGCGCTTGTAGTGGTGGATTCTATGCATTTTCAGTATAATGGGTTTTTGCTAGGGCTATTGATGCTATCTATTTCTTACTTGCAAGAAGGTAGGGATTTGATTGGTGGCTTCATTTTTGCAATTTTGCTATGTTTCAAGCACTTGTTTGCTGTGGCTGCTCCAGTTTACTTCGTGTACTTGTTGAGGCATTATTGCTGGAAAGGTTTGTTGAGGGGTTCTACAAGGCTTTCAGCCTTGGGGTCTGTTGTCATAGTGGTTTTTGCAGCTGCATATGGTCCATTTTTCTATCATGGGCAGGTAAAGTCATATCTCTGTCCATTTAATTTCATTGCTTTTCAATCATCACTGAATTGTTTTTTAACATTGTTTGAAACATCATTGTTAGTACAAAATCTATCTAGCCTTTGTTTTATTTTGCTTAGCTTTATTACTATTACTATGATAAAATCTTGAGGGTGACTTGTACTGCATTTGGAATTTTTAATCATATGTTTACCATATTTGTGCACTTTTGACTGAATAGGCTTCATGTTACATGGTGTCAGATTTGATATTTTGTGGTATGGTTTTATTTTTTGCCTTGAATTTTCAATCAAAATTAAGTTTGTACTTGCCTCTTTAATTTCTTGGTGTGCGGCTATGTTGAGCTGTCATAATGCAGATGGCGATGGGAATGTTTTAAATCAATTATGTTTTCCCGATTCAAACATCTCTGCCAAGCAGGCCTTTGCTATCTCAACATGGGAGATGGTATCATATTGTTCGGAATGCATGCACAAGTGAATACTTCCATGTGTTTTATGAACTTCTACCCAGATTATGCAAGCCAGCTGCCTCAGAGTGCTTCCAGCTCCAGTGATTCTCATCTCTTTCAATTGAAGCTGTACATTATCCTTGTTATTGCTGAGGAAAATTTTGTGTTACAATAATATCCTTTTTGTCATGAGTGCAAACACAATTTGTTGTTGCAGATCTAGCATTTCATAATTGTTTCAACAAAATCACTGTTTGTAGGGGTTATATCTTCTTTCAACTTTGTAAATATACTTACTGATAGTCTTGTAGATTTAGTTTGTTGAATCGCAGCCAACATTATGACTACCTTGTGTAAAATTATTTGGTGCATTATTGGTACCTTGCAGATACAGCAAGTTATCAGCCGCATGTTTCCTTTTGGCAGGGGACTTTGCCATGCATATTGGGCCCCAAACTTTTGGGTATTCTACATTATCCTAGATAAAGGACTAGCCATCTTGTTCAGAAAGCTCGGATTCAACATCCAAACGCCATCAGCTTCATTTACCGGGGGCCTAGTGGGCGACTCGTCACCTTTTGCTGTGCTGCCAAAGGTAAGTCTATACAAGTAAACTGACCAAGGAGCTATAAGAGGATGAATACTAATAATACCCTAGTTAACCTGGCCTCTCATGACTACTGAAGCAGTTCATAAATATCATTTGAATGATGCTTATTGGATAGATGGTTTATTTAACTGTTGAATCAGTTATGTAATGGACTGCTGAAATTTGACTTTGATGATTTTTTTATTGTTCTTTTCTAATTTGACTGTCAGCATTAGAAAGACAATGTTGTAACTCTAAATTAATCAAATGGCAGATCAGCCCTTTGACAACATTCTGCATGGTCTTTCTTGCGTTATCTCCTTGCATTTTGAAGGCTTGGAAGAATCCGCAACCACGGTTTGTTGCAAGATGGATTTCTTATGCTTATATGTGTGGCTTTTTATTTGGGTGGCATGTTCATGAAAAAGCATCACTTCACTTTCTCATCCCTTTGGCTAATGTTGCTGTGGACAGCAGGGAAGATGCAAGACATTACTTCTTGATTTCCATAGGTATGCTTACTTGTGCCAAATCATATTTATCAAAAGACAATAGCAAGTAATGGGATGTCAATTTAATTTTTGCTTGGCAACAAAATTGATCTCCAAGTATCTTGGCACTTTAACTTCTCTCGCCAAGCATGTTTCACTCGTGTTATGTGGTGACAATATGATACTTTGTGTTATGCAGCATCTTGCTACTCATTGTTTCCACTTCTGTACAAGGCACAAGAATACCCTATTAAAGTGCTGCTGCTGCTATTACATTCCATTCTAATGTGGTATAGCTTCTCTATACGATTCAGCAAGGTTGAAGCCCCTGAAATGATTGTCTCAGCAAAGACAGGAAGTGCACAATCAGGAACTTCAAGTGTCAGTAGTGAAAAAGGAGGCATCCTTGTTGGATGGATCGGGAAGAGTTACCTATATGGCATTTTGGCTATTGAAACATGGAATCAGGTTTTGCATCCTTATATTTTCGGTGATAAGCTTCCATTTGTACCCCTTTTGTTAATTTCTACATATTGTGCATTTGCAATGATGTACTCGTGGATATGGCAGCTGAAATGGATCATGAATTCCGCCTGATTAACGCAGGTGATACCTTTCCTGTAGTTTATAATGCTGATTTTTCATACATGAGAAAAGTTTTGGTGGCTTTACATTTCTATAGAATTTGACCTTGGTGCAACTGGTTTTCAATACTATTGCCGTCTTACAAAGGTGTTGAGTAGTTAATTTAATTATATTAGTAGTTATATCTTAATCCTTGCATTGGCTTGCCAAGACACGTTTGACCTCAGACAATTAGTAGGTCGTCCCTTTATCAAATCTCAGTGTTTGGTATCTCCCTAATAGTTGTTGATGTACATTGGTTAAAAAGAAGGGAGAATTACTTTGGGACTCTGAGGTTTAGCATAACCTATTATAAGGTCTCTCAATTTTGAATATCATACTCTAAGGTCCCTTGCATTTGTTTCTGTTATATTAGAAGGTCCTTATGTTTAAATTCTTAGAATTTCTCTGTTAGTCTTTCATAAAAGTCAGCAATCCATGACAGTTTTTTATCATCCCAAAGAAAAATATGCTTGTTCTCACTCTTTGTTCTAAACCAAACAATGTTAGTGTTCTTTATGTAAAATTGAAGAGCACTGCCTCCCTGATCGGGCCATCGCTGCCACTTGACCATCCAACTATCAATTCAGAAAATACTCAAAATCAATATCCGCCCAACTTTAAGAATTGAATTTCTACTGTAACAACGAGACAAATGTGCTGGCTGTTATTTTGATTACTACAATTCAAAAAATGCTTAACATCAAAATCGAAGCTACCATTTCTATTGAAAATCACACAAGCATCAACAATCAAACATTAAGATCCCTACTTAACAACAAGTCTTGGATAACAAGCTCCAACCAGGTCTTGGTGGAGTATCTCTGCAAGTAAATCAGGGGGCTTTCCAAGTTCAACATAACCCATATTCATCTTGAACCTATATGGGCTAATAAATCAGCTGTTCTATTACTTTATCTATATACATGTTGTTTTCACCTACAAATCCCTACTTAACAACTCCTTGATGAGTGCATAATTCTCAACCAGACCAGGATCTTTGCTCGAACAATCTCTGCTAGTATCTTGTTGTCCACTTCCACTAGCAAGAACTTGATGCCCCCAAGCTAACTTAAGGCCAAGGTACAAACCCCACATTTCTGCTGTAAGTATAGGACAAGAACCCAGGTTTGTTGCAAAAACTCCCACCCAAGCTCCTAGGTCTGATCTTATTAAACCTCCAGCAGCCGCCTGTTGGGAATTAGTCAGCAGTGATCCATTAGTGTTAAGTTTATACCACCCTACCGGGGGAGGCTCCCACCCAAAAAGTCCCCATTGTTGACCCTCTCCTTTGCATATTGGGTCTGGCCTCCCAAGCTTTGGATAGGGCTTGAACATAAGGTAGAATGATTCTATTAGACGTTCAGGTCTCCCAAAATTCAGTTCACAAACTGTTGCATTCCTCCACTTCCATAGAAACCAGAAGGATGTAGCAAAAATAATCTTTCAATCTACATTTCCTATGGTTGGCTCCTTTTGGACAATGTTCTTGTGTATCCATACCTCAAAATTCATTTCAGAGAGAAATTCTTGTCTAGCTGCTATTGGTACTATCTGCATCCATAATTCCCTAGCCCCCAAGCAGTCTCGCATAGCATGTAACAAGGTTTCCTCTTTTTCCTGGCAGCAAGGGCATAGCGGATCAACAGTAAGATGTCTTCTTACCCTTTCAGAATTGGTTAGAATTCGTTGGTGGGTCGCTAGCCAAATAAAAGTGCAGATTCTTTTCGGTCCCGACCACTTCCATATGCTCTTCCACTTTTCTTCAGTCTGACTATTATCATCTCCTGCCAAAAATCTATAAACTGATTTAGTGCTAAACATCCCATTGGATGAAAAACTCAAGTACATCCTGTCCATACACCCTGGACTAGGTGGTCTGATTGCTGCACTTTTTTGTAGCGAATTCACCGGCAGAAGTCCCTGCAGTTTAGCCTAATCCCATGTGTTTTGTGCAGTAACAAAGCTTGTGAGTCTTTCATTAAGATCTAGAGAGAGAGAACCTAGAGCTAATTGATATATAAGTGGTGGTTCATGCGTTATGCATTATTCAATCCAAAATTTTGATATTTTTTTCTTTGTTTCGTCCCCATATAAAGTGCCGACAGATTTTCTCTTTAGTTTTGCATATGGAGATCGCTAAAGCAATTGTCTGAATCACATGCCCTGGAATAGCGAAGATAACCGATCTTGCCAAGGTTATCCTTCCTGCTAAAGAGAGGTAGTTAACTTTCTACGCAGTTGGTCTTCTTCTGATCCTATCCACCACATGCTCATATGTTTTGTTACTGGCCCTTGAATGAAGAAGAAGAACCTCCAGATACCTTCGCAGATCATTCGTCGCTTTAAAACCACTCAAACTGCTTAATTGCTAGGAGACTATGGTCCACATTCCTTGAGCAGTAAAGTTGTGTTTTTTCAATACTGACTTTCTGTCCCGACGACTTAGCAAAATCCGAGAAAACTCGCATGACTTCTCACATCTGTGGCTTTAATGCTTTAGCAAAGAGGAGTAAGTCGTCTGCAAAGAAATGGTGCGACAGACCAGGGCCATTCTTTGAAAGTTTAACTGTCTTCCATCTTCCCACACTTACCGAGCTAAAAATTCCATATGACAGTCTTTCCATACATAAAGTAAATAGGTAGGTATTCCCTTAGAGGGCTAAAAGCAGTCCGATTTAACTCCATTCCATAAATTAGAAAGTTTAGCAGACTTCACAGAGATCATAATAAGAGAGATCATGTTAGATGAATACTAATTAGCTTCAATATGTCCTCAATGAATTCCCATCTAAGCCTGTCGTACACCTTTTCCAGGTCTACCTTGATCACCATGCATTTCTTGTCTATTTTCCTCTTCCGCATATTAAATACCACCACCTGGGCAAGGATGATATTGTCCGAAGTAAGTCTCCCTGGCACAAAGCTAACCTGATTCTGCGACAACAGCTTCGGCACTAGGGGCTTGAGTTTCTTAGCAATAATCTTTTTGTAACCATTTTGTACACAGTGTTGCATAGGTTGATGGGCCTAAACTGTTTGATACTCTCTGAATTCTCTACTTTCAGGATTAAGGTAATCTTTGTGCTATTGAAGTTCTCAATGCTCTTCTCTCCCACAAAAACTTTTTTGATGAAATTGCATATATCCATTCCTACAAGATTTGGACTTGAGCTACGTAAGCTTGTCTTTGGTTTCACTTCATTCCTTCATTAATTTGTCTTCCTCTTTGTCACCTCTCAAGCTCTCCTCATGTCAATTGGGTAGGAACTTCACAGGTAACCTACTTCGGAGACCAAATCTTCGAGTCCTTGACTAATCATGGAATGGAGGCCTCTTTGGTTCTTTACCCAAGTCAAATTCACTACAATCTTTTTCAATTTCCTCCACTAACATCCCAATATTTTTGAAAAATCAATTTTTTGAGAATTTAAGATTTATTTTTGTAGGGTCTAATCTTGGATTTTTTGGTATTTCTTATAATAATTGAAGGGGTCATATTCCATCTTCTTTTGGAAATCTCAACCAACTCAATTACTTGGACCTTTCTTACAATAATTTGGTTTGATCTTTCTTATAATGTTGGAATTGGAGTACTTGATTTGTCAAACAATAATGTTCGGGAAACTTGAGTAGTTCTTTCTGTATTGCATTTAGGTATGAAGAATCTGGAACTGGAAGGAGTTATGGCTGAAAATTTCTTGAAAGGCAGTTGCTTGAGATATTTGAATCTAAATCCCACCATCTGTGTTAGAAATTTTGGTCCTGTTGAAATAATGAGATAGATGACAGTTTTCCATATTTTCTGCAAAATTGGCAATGATCAAAGAAGAAGAAGATTCAGAATAACATGTTCTTCGAGTTTTTGACCTCTCTAATAACATGTTGAATGATCAAAGAAGAAGAAGATTCAGAATCCGATGAAAGTGGATTTGCGTACAAAGCCTGGTTGGTTGGTGAAGATGATTGAAGGTAAATGGCGTCCACGGTTAAGGACTAGCAACAACATTCCTACATCTCATCAAAGAAGAAACTAGTAAGTTTTTACAGATTCTTTCGTTTCTTTATACAACACCTTACATTTCAATAACTAACAAATTTTCTTTATTTCACATTAGGATAGAGACTATGATTTAGAACAATATTTTTCTTTCTCAAAATGAATGGCTTTAAGACCAAATTACCATTCTTTTTTTAATTCAAGCTATGATGGTTAATAACAAGTTATCAATTTAGTCAATTGTTCAATTTTGACCAAAAAGTCATAAACTACCGTCCTATTCCAGTTGTATTGACCCAAGGGTATGTAACTAAAAAATATTAATAATAATAACTCAAATGCGCGTGTGAGTTGGTAAAATGTTTTCCCTTATTAAATAAGATTATGCATTCAAAACTTCAGATATGTACGCAGCTGTTTAAAATTTAGGGTCAGAAAACTTTGCTTCCTCTTGAATGATATATAAATATGACTTAAAAATAATGTTCATAGTTGGAAACTGTCAAAAACACCTCGTGGTTAATAAATAAAAAATAAAATAAAATGATTATTGATCCTTTAAAAATAAATTAATTTCTAGATATTTTATATGTTTTATATTTTGTAATTTAACTTTGTATAATAAATTAAAAGCAAATGAAATAATAAATATTTTAATTATTTACATATAAATTTAAAATGAAAACTTGTAAATCCAACCTCACAAAATTTAATTGAAATTGTCATGCATATTTTCTCTACTTCAAATTAAATTTTAAGATATTCAAAATTATTTTTTTACATTTTTTTTAAAATACGTAATTAGTTACTTTATTATTTCTGATTTCATATCGAACTCAACAGGTATATAATCCAAATAATTTGAAGCATTAACCCAACACTCTTTATGTCTTTGTGGCAAAAAAACCGAACTTTGGACGAGAAAACTAAAAAAATATTTGGCTATACATAGATTATATTAGAAACCTATATCGATTAAAAACATCATATCATCATATTAGTTATAAGGGTATAAGCTAAACAAATTTAATTAGATAGTACTAATCTTTTAACATCGATAAACTCAAGCCGAAATAAATATATCCTTATTCATTTTGACATATTACAAATTATCACCTCGGCTGTCAATCAATCTACCTAATCCATACTATTAGAAAACAACTCATTAAATACAATTTATCCCAACGATACTCTACACAATGAACATAAAATTTGATTTTATTTTTTTAAAAATAAAAAATAAAAAATCTATATCGCTCATTCTTGACTCTAGAGTTTATTGCGTCCTTGGTATTTAGGGTCCATAACCTTGAATTGTCTTACATCAAAATAACAAAAGGGACATAGTTTTGTTAGGTGCAGTAATATATGATTTAAGGACCAAACAAATCTGCCGGCACAGACATAATAATATTGACCTTCATCATACAAAACCCAAAATAGTTACAAAATTTGGATATTTATATTATTTCTTTTTCCTTAAACAAAAATAATTGTCCTGCCACTACATACATGCAACATAAAATCATTATCCTACTCGTAAAATATTTCACCTTGGTGATGCAGAATTTTTTATATTTATTTATTTTGACTCTTTCCTAATCTTTCCATTCTTCCTATCTCTTTCTAGTTATTGTCTTTTTGAAATAATTTATAGGGTTATTAAGGAAATGAACTTAACCATTTTTTAAAAATATTTTATTGTCGCAAAAAGTCAAAATTAATACTTAAAAAAAGAAATGTACACTTAATTAATTTATTTAAAAAAAAAAAACTTAATTAATTCATTTTATAAAACAAAATCACAAAAGGACACGTACAATTATTATATACTTTTTTATATAATTATAGTACTGTTTTTATATAAGTATAAAAAATTCAGTTTAACTGTATCAATTTTATACTATTATTATTGTATTATTTTATAGTTATTGTATAAATATATATAACAAGATGTCCAAAAATTCTATAAAAGAAAAAAATAGAGATCGGGTTTATATATCCCATAATATATATATATATGTAAAGAAATCTATACAAGTCCATGATTCCAATTTAATACTAGATTATAATCACGAAGAATGTCAAATTTCTATACATCTAATGCAATTTTTTTTTTTTGTATTGTTCTGAAGTTCCAAAACAAAGCTTTGATTAAGCTATTGTAGCCAAACTATAGTTTAGTTAGCGTGACGAACTATAGTTTTATAGTTTAGTTTAGTGTGACGAATCCAGAATTCTAGGTGGGAGAACGAGGTGTGATTATTTTTAAACAATTCTGGATTCTGTTAGAAAGTTTTAATTGAGTCACTTTATTATATCAGAAATATTTTTTAGTTTTTGTGTTTTGTTTTGTGACATTATTTAGTCTTTCTATCAATATTATGCGTTAAGTAGTATTTAAATAACAAATTTACCAATTATTTTTCAAATTACTAAGGTCCCTAAATTTTATTAAAAGTTATTAATTATTCTCTAAAAAATAATTATCTTCCTTCTTACATTTTTCTGTTTTAATCATTATCAAAATAACTATCCAAAATAATAACATTTAATGATCTTTAACAGATAGGTTGAGACCCAATGGACAAGTTGATGTAATGAAACAGTTGCATCTTTTTAATCTCAACTTTCAGAATTAAAATTCAGTGCCCAATGAATTAAAAAAGCAACAGTTCATTCCAAATACTGAATAAGAATTTGTGGATTAGATTGTAACTACCGTATATAATTTAAATAAAATAATAAAATACTTATGAATATGGACATAATTCCATTACCGCTGTCGCCTTAACCTCAGCCAACAATGACCGAAACTGTCGTTGTCATTGTCAGAGTCTCATCGACTTGCATCACCATAGTAACTGTTATTCGGTGCAATTGTTTTCCGACGACAGTAGAAAGAGAATAATTTGAATAGAAGGAAAAGTGATTCTAGTCATGTCGAATCGATGGTGAAGCAACAGGATGAGCAATGGATTTTGGAGAAGATCAATTTATGATTCCATTTATTCATGAGGCGAACAAAGACAAATTTGTTTATCAATTACAAAACATTAATGTAATAATGTAATAAAATCTAATAATATAGACATTATACTTTGTCCTAAAATAATTAATTTTAAAAGATAATATATTTTCTAATAATTAAATTTTACTAACAATAATTGACATAATGGTTAGTAAATTTTTTTTTCATTTTATAGGGACGAAATAATAACTTTAATAAAATTTAGAGACTTAATAATTTGAAATAGGATTAAAATTGTCATTTCAAAATCACTTAACACTTAATATTGATGAAATAATAAAAAAATATCACGAAAGTGAGACTGAAAAACATTTTCGCCATAATAAAGAGACCCGATTACAACTTTTAACATGACAACCTAATAATTTTTTTTCCTTTTTAAAATTTTTACTTAAATTAAAAATAAATAAAATTCTATTTGCATAGAAGACACTTTAAAAAGAGTTGAGTCACAATTTATATAATTTATTATTTTTAATTTACAATTTTACCCCGATTACATATTTTAAAGTTCCTATTAGTCCCCTCAAGTTAAAAGAAAAAACAAATATCAGTAAACAATGCAGAAATATGAAAAAAGAACATCCTTCTACTACAACCAATTACTATAAATATGAAAAGAACCGAATTCTCGATCAATATTTTATTAAGTTGAAGCATTATTATATCTTTTTAATTTTACAATTTTACCCCAGCTCTATATCCTAATATTCCTAATATAAATATATATATATATATATATATATATATATATATATATATGTACTTTGTTTAAAAAAAAATATACAAGTTGGGATAATAATCAAACAATTATTTACTATTCCCTTACCCCTATCCTAGACAGAATTAATGAATTAAATTTTTTTATAATTTATTTTTTAATAAAATGCATTTCCAAATAATTATAATGTGATGAAATAATTAATTTAAAAATAAAATTAAGTATCTTTGTCTGTCCAAATGTATGAAAAATAGATTTAATAAAAAGTTTTAAAATTTATTAGCTCCATAATGTTCATTAATAAACTAGTAAACAATAGGGTGTAATACTGATGCATGCCATGTCCTTAAATAAACTACTTTTATTTTATTTTTATTTTTATTTTTTTGGGAAAAAAGTTTTAATTCATTATTAATTATATGAATAGAGAAGAATAATTTATAAGCCTCATGCATACTTAATTAATAATAGTCATGTGAGAGATACGTTGCATGATTTTTTATTTTTATTTTATAACAGAGTACATTGCCTGATTATTGATGCACATTTTAGTTATTCAAATACAAAAATATTTAAATATATACCATGAATATATATATATATATAAAGTTACCATTATGTAGCTGGTGCAATCTTAGCTACTAAGACTTGGTTTTGTTTAAATAGCCTTAGGAAAGTTATAAATATTGTTTGGTTTATTTAATGAATTCTTACAAAGTTGAATTATTTAATAAAATATAATATTAAAATACTTTAAATATTATTATAATAAATATTTTTAAATATAAAAATAAAGTTAAAATAAAACTTCTCCAACAATATAAATAAAAATACTTTTACTTAGATCGGAGAAAAAAGTTATTTCACGGATACGATTGAAATTGAATTCTTTAATACTTGAACTTTTCAAAACAAACGTTGAATTTTCCGAGAACTTAACTAATTTTCGTGAAGTTTAAAATTCCTTTTATTACCTACTCCAAACTAAACGAATCAGAAATTTTTTTTTTATATGCTAGCTTTGTCATTATAATATGATGATTCCTAAATGTATGGAGTATCTTGTAGTTCATCATAGGTAATAAAGATCCTCTTTATCTCAAAAAAAAAAAAAAAAAAAAAATTAAAAGAGCATACTCTTTATTAAAAATTAGCTATACAAGTTAGAACTTTTTAATTTATACCGTGGTCTCTATCCGTCAAGTACCGTTATATTTTGTAATAAATTTAATTTGTAATAAATTTAATTTACTATTAGATTAATCGAAGGTTCATTATTATTATTAGTAGTAAATTAAATTTACTATTAGATTGATCCAAAGTTTATTATTATTATTATTATTATTATTATTATTATTATTATTATTATTATCTAATTTTTGTTGTAATTTTAATATTAATAAGACATTTTACCTTTTATAGGGCATATGAACATGACCCAAACATGAAAGTGGTAGACTTCAAAGGCTCAAACAAATACCTACCTTCAATTTCTCACTTCTCTTCATCTTTATTATCGACCTCTTTCCAAATGTTTTACCATCTTTTTGTTTGTATCTTAGAAAAATTATCTCTTTCTCTCTGTTTGTTTCCACCGATTAGATCCTAAGAAACAACCCACAAAGCTACAACTGTTCTTCAAAAGAATTCGTCTGCGGGGAAATTTACCATTTGGGTTTCAATTTAAATTTTCTGGAAAACTATGCAAATTCAAATTCCTCAACTTTCATGGGTTGATCTTAGGCCAGGCTTCTTCTGGGTTCGGCTCGGATATGGGTATTTTTAGATTTTAGAGCGAAGTTTCTTCATTTTCTTCAGCTTCTGAAGTTAATGAGCGTTTCTGTTCTTTTACCGGTGACCGTTGATGGTTTCAGATATATGAATTCTACCTCAATCTGGTTGTGATTGAACAGCTTTCAAGTCTCTATTTGTAAATAAGGAATTTTCAGGTGTACTGAAGTTTGTTTTTCTGATCAGCTGCTGTATTTGAAAATTTCTCCGACGAGCTGTTGTTAGCTAACACCAAACGTTTTCCGACCGAAAAATAAAAATGAAAGAAACGAGTCAGACTCGTTCACAGCCGAGTCACGACACGGTTAAAAAGCTGAAACTAATCTCTTTTTCTCTACCCGATAAAACTTACGACATTTTAACTTCTCTCGCGAGAGTACTCCTCCTCATCTGTCTCACATCGTCAATCTCTCTCGTCCTCTACACCGAACTCTTCTCTCCACGAACCCTCACCGTCCGTTTCGCCGCTCCAAAACAAAACAACACACAACCGGAAGTCCAATTCGACTCCGGACCCACTAACATCTCCCATATCCTGTTCGGAATCGGCGGATCAGCCGCCACATGGAAAGATCGCAGCCGGTACAGCTCTCTATGGTGGGAAGAAAAGAAAACAAGAGGATTCGTCTGGTTCGACCAAAAACCGAAAAAAAAGAAAGACAAAAAACCCAAATTACCAGAGCCACCGCACCGGATATCGTCGTCGGACTGGACCCGGTTCAGATATTCGAGCTCAAGATCAGCAGTCAGAATCGCGAGAATTATAAGCGATAGCTTTAAATTGAGGTTACCAAACGTGAGGTGGTTCGTGATGGGAGATGATGATACGCTGTATTTCACTCATAACTTAGTTTCGGTGTTAGCGAAATATGATCATAATCAGATGTGGTATATTGGAGGGAATTCTGAGAGTGTAGAGCAAGATTTGATGCACGCGTATGATATGGCTTTCGGCGGTGGAGGATTTGCGATCAGTTATCCATTGGCGGAGAAATTAGTGAAAATATTGGACGGTTGTCTTGATCGGTACTATTATTTCTACGGCTCTGATCAAAGGATCTGGGCGTGTATCAGTGAGATCGGTGTGCCGCTTACTCTAGAACGTGGATTTCATCAGGTACGTTGATTTTATTTTAATTTTTGTGAGGTTGCTTTTTTTTGTTTTGTTTGGATTTTTCAACACGTGGCAATTAGGTAGTGAGCGTTGAGGCGGCTTAGTCATTAGATTTTGCCTCTTACCTTACTGACCGTAGTTGACGGGTTGTTAATAAGTCTTCGACACGTGTGACCTTTTGACTGTTTGCTTTTGTCATGGTCTTTAATTTAAACTTAGGATTAGGAAATGCTTTGCTAACTTATTCCACATTAGATTGAATAATCACGAATTAGGAGAATAATTAATGATACCCTTATCTACATTATCCAATAGGTGTGTACCCAGTTCGGTTCGGTTTTTGGCAAATTGAAATTAAATTGGGTTCGATTCTTGGCAGGAATCCAATAAATTACATTTAAAAAGATTGAACCTTGACCATTAAAGCAATCTTAGGGTCAATTTTTGTTCTTACAAATAATTAACAGGTTGTTATTTAAATAATAAAATGACTATATATTTAGCTTTTGTGAGCATGTGTATTGTCTTTAGCACCAATAAAATTGATCTGGAATATAAAAGCTGATGTGTCCTTTTTTTACATACTTTTAATTAAAGGAGGTTCCCATGCTGCTTACCCAATTATATTAATTATGATATTTTACATAGATTAGATTAAAAATTTAATTAATTTATACTCTTCTGGTAAAAAGAATATGTGGGAATGATTCTTTTAAGATTTCTTCACATGAGGTTTGTTCTTGATGAGGACCCGTAGCCAATATGGTCTTTACACACATTGACTGATAATAATAATATTTTAGAAGGAAGGAATGTATGTGTGTAGTTTTATCATTGACTAGTTTTATTTATGAATATACTCATTTTTTATTCCTTCTTTAGTTTTAAACTTTTATAATTATTATAATATTTAATTAATTTATAGAAATAAAAAGCGTAAAATTAAACTATACATTAACTCAATTATTTTATTTATTTTTTAATTTTTATTTTAAGTTTAAAATCTTCACTTTCAACCTCTATTAAAATTCTATATTTTTTATTTTAAAAAAAGATGTTTCAACACTTGAGAATGTAGTTGATTAATGGTTTTTTAACCGTTCAATACATATGGTAGTTAATGAATAGTTGAATTAAATTATTGGACAATAATATTTTTAAATAGTTGGTATTTTCTTATTGATAAAAAAAAAAATTCTCTTAATTTCAAATAATAATTTTTAGGTTTTCATAAACACTTTATAAAAAATTGTTTTAAATCTCTTGCGTTTTGAGTTGCAATACATTAAATAGGGAATAAATTTTGGATGATGATATTAGTATTACTAATGTCAAGAAATATAATATTACTTTTATTTAATTAATTGTTATAATTTTTTATGATTTTATTAATGTTGTAATTTTTTGTTTGAATAAAAAATAAATTATTTAGTCAATTTATTAAATTTTAATTATGATTCTTTATGTAACTTTTAATGCATCAATCATTATTTTCTTAATTATTTTCTTAATTTAAATTAATATTGTTGCATTCAAAACTGATTTCTATTATGTGCACTAATTATAATGAGTTCTGAATTTTATTTTGTTTAATACGAATTGACACGATAATAAATCACTATTATTATATTATTTATTATTTTGAAAACGTTACAATTTTAAATTTCTATATTTTCAATTCACACAGTCTTTATTTTATAATTTGTATGTTAGTTTTTATTTTCTGTTTTTCATGATATAAAATTTACTTATTTTTATTTCTTTATATCATCGATATAAAAGTTACAATTTTTAAACATAATTTGTAATATATTTTAATTTTCTTAAATTAATATTACTAATTTTCACTATTAGCATTTCCTCTTGCAATAATAATTTAAATTTTAAAACTTGGGTTCCAAACTAGTGCAATGAGTGGAATGGGTACTTGTGCTAAAATTTTGATGGTGTTGTGGCTTTTGACAGTTTGATATTAGAGGGAATGCATATGGTCTCCTGGCTGCACACCCAGTAGCCCCACTTGTGTCCCTCCACCACCTTGATTATGTAGATTCACTGTTCCCCTTCCAGGACCAGATGGACTCCCTCAAGTATATTACCGATGCATACCGGGTAGATCCGCCTCGAATCCTTCAACAATCCTTTTGCCATGACTTCAACCGAAAATGGTCAATATCGATATCGTGGGGCTATACCGTTCAGATATACCCTACATTATTGCCAGCCAAAGACTTGCAAACACCAATTCAGACATTCAAAACTTGGAGGAGTTGGAGTGATGGACCTTTCACCTTCAATACTCAACCTATGAGGTCCAACCCATGTGAACTACCGGTTGTTTTTATGCTGGAAGGGATTGAAGAGGTCAGGCATAGTGGGTCCTTAACTACTTATCTGAGGCTTGACCCCAAGCCAGAGAAGACATGTAATAAAACATTTTATGCAGAAGCAATGTCATTGAAGAGGATTGTTGTATCGGCTTTGAAATTAGATTCAGAATACTGGACTAAGGTCTGTCTATCTATACTTTTTCCTGCTTAAAAATTTAAATCTTCATTAATTAAGCATTTTAAGCAACAAATTTCACAAAGGGTAAAGAGATCAGTTTGAAGTTACGTAAGCATTTTTGTGTTGAGACAAGATTAATTTGGGTGTAATTGCAGGATCATGCGATGCGAAGACAATGCTGTGAGCTTAGTAATGGAGGAGGCATAGAGAATAAGAGTATGCAGATTAGGATTAGAAAATGCAGGCCTTGGGAAACTATTACTGCATAATAAGTTAGGTTAAATAATTAACATTTCCAATGTAAATAGCCATTTTTGTCCTATGAGGAGCTTCCAAAAGAATATGAAATTAATACATTTTCTACTGAGTTAAAATTTTTGTTTATATTATTTCATTTCCTATTGCTTTGCTTAGATAATTAACTTGATCAAAGCAGATATTTGAAACCCAACTAGTTTACAGAAGCAGTGAAAGGAAATATAGAAAGTAATAGAAAATTGTTTTTGAAATTATGGGGATAATGTGTTTATAGTGGGTTGATAAAGCAACTCAACTGACTGAACAAAATATAGTGGAGAATATAAAATTTATGGAGCACATAACTATAAAATTTGTGGTCAGCTGAAAATTCCCATTTGGGGATTTCGTGTAGTACAATAACTTGATGTATGAATATTAAAAATCAATCAAATCAAACTTTTCAGCACATAAACACTAATTTGAATTATTTGGCTGTTTTTGAACCCAGAAGGAAGAAAATTTATTGGTTACTCTGGTGATTTAAGATAATGTGAAAAGAGAAGGCACTTAATAATTGTTCTGTAATGATAAAAATGGTTGAATTTGCAGCACTAAATTAGGTTTATATATAAATGAAATTGGCAGATTTTTCCATCAGCTACATATACTAAATTTAGTGGGGACCTCATATAAATGTGGAATCATCATTGGAAGATTTAAACACTAAAAAGATGGTACAGAATAGTGGTTGTATTGCCATATTTTATGGCAGAGAATCATTACTTTCTTGACAATTCTTTGCTTTCTAACATTTGATTCTCCTTTATGGAAAGGTCGAAATGAAACCTTTGAAAATTGCTGAAAAGAATGACAACTAATGATAATTGCCTTTTGATATTCAATTGCTCTTTGTAGGGTGCAAATCGACATCGTATTATAATTTACAAAACTCAGCTTTCTCCAAGAAAATTTCAGCTGTTACTTATGCTGACAGTGAAAGTGATTAATACAAAAAGATACAGAAAGGGATTAGTTGCAAAGCAACGTCTCACGGGTAGCGTTTCCAGTTGTTGGATTCACCCTGACAAAGAAAGGGGTCAGATTTTTGTGAAATATATTGCAATAAAATGAAAATCTGTTAAAAATGAAGAAATATGGACACTTATATTACCCATCTGCAATTTTGCACAGGTATTCCCGTTGATCGTCTCGCAATGGCACATCTGTGAAATCTGATCAGATAAAAATGCCAATCAATTTCGGAACTAAGGTTAAATACAATTATTAATATTTTGGCCTTAGTTGGTTTGCCATCAAATTCAAAATTTCCAAACAATTGTTTGAAATTATCAGAAAAAGTTTAGCAGACCAAAGCATAAAAGAAGCTAGATGAATAAATGTTTATATGACTAATGGATGTTTGAAATGAGAAAGTAAACTTGTCTGTCTACCTGCTCCTTTTATATTTGAACCTTTGAAAGATGTGTTTCCGGTAGCCAGTGCACCTTCCAGATTGGCATTACTCAAATTTGCCTGCAGAAACAGTCAAAATATCATTAGATGCCTGGTTATATAAACTGGTTCAGCATTCAGACCAAAATATAACAATTTTTCATTCTTTCAAAAGCATTCAACGTCCAAACATGCCGATATGTGAAATGACAAATTCGAAGTACCTCTTTTACCTGCCCTTTAGTTCATTGCTCTACTTTTAATCATAGTGTTGGTAACATAGATTTTTAGATATAATTAAAATCAGTACCAAAGGATTACCTTTGACACATTTGCCAGTGAAAAATCTGCACTTCTAAGATCAGCATCTGAAAGATCGGCTCCTGTAGGTTCCCCCAAAAAGCAAAAGGCAAAGGGAAGAAATGGCATTATCCCCAATTGAAGTTGTAATAACTTGGAAAACATATATTTTAACACAAACTTAGTAGAACTGTGATCAGAGCGACTGGTACCACTTGTATTTCACTCGTACAAACAGTTAGGATACGGAATGGAACAATTATGCAGCACTAACTTCTAGAGTACACATATGTGACGTCCATTAGGTACAATACAAGCATGTGCAACTGCCATTTTGTTTTTACTATTCTAACTAGAAAAGGAGCACCTAAACCTCTCAACTCTAGCCCCTCAAGCCCATATATGATTTGTTTCTTTAATGGTTATTTTATCCATTCAGTGTGATGAAGGACTTGTTCTTAAATCTTAACTCCTTATTTCAAGAATGCTACTTCTACCATAAATAAAAGCATGGCATTCAGTAATGATGCACATTATTATAAGTGAGTTCTATCATAACGAATATAGATGGAGAATTGGGTTCCAAAAAGGACAAGAATATTGCTGTTTGCCAACTCAAAACTATTTTGCTGTTTGCCAATGGTCTAGTTTTTCTAAACAACAATTCAGCAATCTACCCGCAAAAAGCCAAACCAGGCAATATAGGTTCACATAACTTTATTAAATAACTATGCTTGAAAAGTGAAAAATTTAAGCTTCTTTTCCCTATGCAAAATACCAAATAATGCTACTACAAGCAAACTATTTACTCCAATTCGAAACAAAAAACCCTCAACGGTATACAAGTTACAACATCCCCAAACAAAGAAAACCTATATGCACAATGCTATATATAACATTAACAAAACCTCTCATTTTGGAGTCAATAGAAATGTACAAGATTATATTCATCAATCTACATAATAACCGTACAATTCCTAAAGATAATGATAAAGGGAAGGAACAAATACCTGTTAAATCAGCATCAAAGAAACTAGCTCCCAGCAATTTTGCCCCTTTGAAATTGGCTTGTCTCAGTATAGACTAAAATAAAGAGAAACACAAGAATCAATCACACCACAATTAATCATATTACGAAAAGAAAATTATAAAAACAGCAAAACCCATATCCCAATTAATACCATACCGTCTTAAAATCTTGTTTAATTAAAGTCTTGCCACTAAAATCCCTGCCAGTAAGATCTTGGCCCCTCGTCACTTCAGCGCCATAAGGTCCACCTCCCTTCAAAAAAAAAAAAAAAAAAAAAAAAACCACATTGCAAAAACAATGAATTAAAAAATTATTTTGCAAAATTCAAACCTTCAATTTCAACAATTAAAAAGCATTAAAAGGAAATAAAGATTTAAGAAAAATTCACAACC
>CANUEY010008358.1:0-32130 GCA_948099555.1 Croton setiger | reverse complement strand
ACACAATTATATACAAGTGTAAACATAGCATATAAAGCAATATAATCAAAACATATCAATAAAACCATCTTTATCATATAAATCATCTCTGTCATATAGTCATCTCTATCATATAATCATCTCTGTCATATAAACATCTCTATCATATAAATATCTCTGCCATATAAACATCTCTGTCATATAAACATCTTAATCATATAATCATCTCAGTATGCATATAATGCTATATGTCATGTTTTCTTTGTTCTTTAGTTGTGATTATCGACCAAGTGTTGCCCCGGGAATTTCATCTGTGGCGATTCTCTAGCTGGATCCAGCAAATGAGGAATACCGGCAATAACCATCGGCCAAACCTCTCTCTATAAGATCCGAAGATCATCTCTGTAAGATCCAAAGATCATCTCTGTATATATAGGACCCGTAGGTCTTTCTATATCATATAAGCCCCGTAGGCATCTTTGTACAAACCCGTAGGCTCTTCTTGGTGAAATTTGCACACACTGGCTTCGATAATCACAATGCCTGTATTTACGTCCTGCGAAATGCATTTATGCAATATATACCTTTTATAGCAATATCTTTCATATAAGCATATAGCCGGATTTCAGTACCGGTGAAAATATCATATATATTTCTATCTAGATCAAACAACTTAACTGGTCGGATTTCAGTACCGACTCAGGAACCACAAACAAATCAAATCATATAACACATATCTCTGGTTGATCGGGCTTCATTACCGGTCCAAACAAATCAATATAACTATAACAATTCACTTTTCATATATCACAGTTGACTGGCTTTAATACCGGTCCAAATCATTCAATAAAACATATCATCTCTTTTCCATATAACAAAATTGACCGGCTTCATACCGGTCCAACAGTTCAAATAAACTATAGCATCTGTTTTTCATATATCAAAGATGACCGGGCTTCAATACCGGTCCAAACAGTTCAAATATATCATATATAGCAATATCACATGTCAATTCTCTAAGTAAGTGGTTTAACACTTACCTTACTACTGTGAGTTCGGTAGGGCCTCGGGCTGTTTACCTCGTGCCGTTCTCGAACTCGATGCTCCTATAATGCATAACATAACAACCATGTTCAACAAATCAACTCTGGAACCTATATAAGCTATAATACATGCTTTAATATTTAATTCTTTAATTTAATTGAGTTTTAATTTCAATCCGATTAATTTTCTATAATTTAAAACTCAATTTCGGAAAATCTTTGTTTAAAAATCATTTAATGTCAATATAAAAATAATTGACAAACTCAATTTAACATATAATAATTATAATTAAACACAATTATAATTATTAAAACCATTTATAAACTTAAAATAAATTCTTTAACTCTTTAAAATAAATTCACAAATTAAAATCTGTAAATAATATTTAAATCTTTAATTTCACATTTTAAACAGCCTCAAAATAAATTTCTGACGTCGAAATTAGGCTAGAATGGCTAAATTATAATTTATAATAGTCTCTAAGTTAAAAATATAAGCATTTATAAATTCAAGGGTCAATCTGTAATTAAAAATAATTGCAAAATCACCCAAAAGGATTTAATTGAAATGCGGCAGAAAGTTCAGGGGCCAAAACAAAATTATACCAAAAACTGGGTGTTGGCGCGCTACTTATCCTCAAAATGCATGGACGCTTGCCGTTTTGGCCGCGGTACAATTAATCAAAACGCAGCCTGCCCACGCGTTTTGACCGCGCTTCTGCCTGGTCAAAATGCAGCCCTCGCGTGTGTTTAGGGTCGTCCCTGACCTCCAGTAGCCTAAAACCCAGCTACCAACTCAGCCTCTCAAGCCTACTTCCAAGCAACCGTACGTCCTCCTCCGGCCACCTTCCGGCAAACTAAAACCACCAATCTCTTCCCCTGCACACCCTCTATCGATTTATCGGAGCCAAATTCCCAAAATATTTCTGGGTTGAAAGATAAAATTGCCTAAAATTGGCTTCCCACACTAATTTCTACCCAGAACCAGAAACTGTCTATTTTTCTCTCAACTTCCGACGATCGTTACGACCAGCTCCGGCCGTTTTCCGGTGAACTAAAACTATGAATCTCTTCTCCTACACTTCCTCTACAAACCCATCGAAGCCAAATTTCTCCATGCACTCTCAATCACAAGTTACAAAGCCTCAAAGTACCCTTCGTGAAACTGTCACCAAACCCAGAAATCTGCCCAAAAACGTGTTTTTCTTTCTCTCTTCAATTCTAGCCTCTCTCTTCCCTTTCTAACAATTCCAAACAACTCTAAACTATCCCAGAACCAGTTCAAACATAAGGAATCAAAAGTAAATCACATATTCTTCTCTTTCCCTTTCTTTCTCTCTCTTTTTCTCTTTCTTTCTTTTCTTCTCTCTCTCGTGTTCTCTCTCTTTTCTCACTATCCAACAACACCTAGCCCCTCACCTCTTCATTCTAATCATCAAACTTGCCAGCACATAATAACCTAGCAGCTGCTTACTTCATTTTACTCAAAATCTCATCTTATAAACACTTTATTAAACTTAACATAAAAGTTAACTAAACATGCTTTCTTTCATTTACTCTTCCTCCCATTTCAACCATACAACAAGTCGCACCAGCTTAAAAATTGTTTTCGGTGTCAAAATAAATAGCATAACACGTGTATAAATTTTCGTAAAAATCAGAATCCGAAAATTTGTCGCGGTTCGATCGGTGCCCTAAACCGAACCGAAACCTCGACGATTTTCACGGATTCGTAACCGTACGACGTCGTCATATAATTTTGGTCCCAAAACTCTTTAAATCATGTATGGAAACATATAAAATCATAACAAAATCATTTACTTTAAAATATTGCGTGTTTTCGATATTTTTCGATCGCGCGAGCCAAAAACCCTAATTGGCTCCGTTTATGTCTTTCGACGATAAACGAACTTAAAACCTTTTTTGTTTAACATTTTTAACTCATTTATAATCATTTCCCATTTCATATATTTTATGTAAATGTCATATATCATGTCATACTATGATGCATTTAAATAAAAATGCATAAAATGCATGTAATGACATCAAAAATACGTATGCTTTTGGTCGGGGGTGTCACACTATCTATATAGGGACGTCAAAAATCTTCTAGAGCAGAGAAGAAATCGTGAACTTGGAACTATGAGGGAATGAGGTAAGCTTTCGGCTTTTGTATTGTGATTTTTGCTTTGATTTTTCATGTTTACAGTCGGACTTCATTTTTGCAGATGATGCTAGTTTCTCTGCTTGTTCAAATCATAAAAGTTCTTGTTTACACTCGTTTTTTTTAATTCTTGAGCAAATCTGCTTCTGCCATCAAATCAGCGTCACCTTAGCAAAATTGAAGAGCTTCTTCAGATTCTCAAATGGCGGTGCTTCTAATGCTATTGATGCTACTTCTACCTTCATCGCCACCGCCGTGATGTATACCGAAGCAAAGTGCTTTAACGAATTAGCGTAGTAATCTTTCCCTAAAATCGCTATATGAAGAAGACGCTAAGGATAATAAGACAAAGAGGAGATGATGCGCGACGGAGAGGTAGGACTGAGAAATGAGCTCGGCGCAGCTTATGAGTAATTGATGCATATATGTAGAAGAAGACGGTGGAGGTAATAAGGGCGAGGCTTGAGGTAGTGGATGTGGAAGATGTAAATCTAAAGGATAGAGGAGAAGCCGGTTTGTCCAGTTGCCGGCGTCTAAAGGATAGATGTAGATCTAAAGGATAGTGAGGGCGTCCCTAAGAGTTTTCGATTGATTGGAGGAAAGAGGAGCTGCTTGTGGAATGGTGGTTCTTCCTCCAAATCCTTAGGAGCTACCACCACAGATCGACGATTTACGCAACATGCAGTAACTACCGGATTCAAGTCGCCGCCCAGTGCTTATCAAGTCAGAAAACTCAATAAAATCAATACTATTCAGGCCATTAAATAAATGGTTGAACAGATGTAGAAGAGAAAAGCTAGAGAGGATTAAAATTTAGAAGAAAATGAATTTGGGGATTGTTTTTGTTTCAGTTGTTTTTCATCGGGAAAGGAGGGCTAAAATTGTTGTTCAATTTTATTTTTTAATAAATTTTATTATTATTTATCATTAAAAATTGAAATTAAAAGTTTATATAAAAATGTATATAAAATGTCAAGAACCTAAAAAATTTTTTATTATTGAGAATAAAAAATTTTTGTCTTTTTAACACTAATTAACAGTTAAATGGACGGAAATTGGAATGAAAAGATGGAGAGTCGAATAGTTCAAAAATGAAAAATCTATTAATTAATTTTTAAAATAGATAAATATAATTGCAGATTATAAGAAAATTAATGGACGGAACTGGAATGAAAAGATGGAGAGTCGAATAATTCGAAAATGAAAAATCTATTAATTAATTTTCAAAATAGATAAATATAATTGCAGATTATAAGAAAATTTAAGGACCTAAAAATAACTATCCCATTAAAAATGGGGGAAAAGAAAATTTTGATTATATTGACTATTCTGCATCTGCTCTGTTTCTCTTTTTATATCACAATCTCATTACAAAGAGAGTGTTAGGGTTACGATTTTTTTTTTATTATTCTCTTAATTTTCCCTTTCTGAGCTTCAGCAATGGATGAGATTACAGAGGGAGTGAACAACATCAACATAGCCGGAGGAGATTTACACAAGAAAAATCGTATTCAAGTCTCCAACACCAAAAAGCCCTTATTCTTTTACGTTAATCTCGCCAAGGTTCGATTTTATATTTTAGTTGTTTTTTTTTTAGATTTTCATTTTTCACTTTGCTAAATCATAATCCTAATTGAAGATTTTACGTTGATTTTTTGGTAATTGTTGTGTATTTCCATTCAATTATGGATTTCAGAGGTATATGCAGCAGCACAACGAGGTGGAACTCTCTGCACTTGGAATGGGTACCTGATTTATTATTACATCTAATTTTAATTTTGGGTGCATCATGGATTTTAATGTTGATAGATAATATGAGATACTCGTATCATACCATTTTGATGTAGGATTAATTGGTTATTTTGTTTTGCAATAATATCTTTATAAATTGTTAATTTTTTATAGTCTGATTACAATTTTCTATCTATTCTGTAACTGCACAAATGATCTTCCGATAACTTTGCCATGTTAAAATGTTGTGTGGATCAAATGATTGTTTGTTTGCTTTTATATGGACCATTGTCAATATATGCTGGGAAGTTCCCCAACTATTTTGATTGTTTCATCATGCTTGCAGCAATTGCCACTGTTGTCACTGTTGCTGAAATCCTGAAAAACAATGGATTGGCTGTTGAAAAGAGTGAGTTCATTATTTTATTGATTTCATTACAATGGATTGAGGAAGCTTTGGTTCTGATATATTATTTGATTCGATGTGCAGAGATCATGACTTCAACGGTTGATATGAGAGACGAATCAAGAGGGCGGCCTGTTCAAAAAGCCAAGGTAATTTAATAATAGATCTTGTTGGTTTAGGATTCTCCTGTACAACCATGCTTCTCATATCATTCATTGTGAATATCACATGCCTGTTTTCCTGAATTAAATTACTGAACTACTTGTTTATTTTTATTTGTCACTTGTGGAGCATTATTCCTTTTTATTTGTTTTTGTTGATGTATTCTGTTGTGTTATCAGATTGAGATTTTGCTGGGAAAAACTGAAAATTTTGATGAATTGATGGCTGCGGCTGCTGAAGAGAGGGAAGCAGCAGATGGAGAGGAGCAGAGTTGAAAAGGGACCTTTTCTTTATATATGATTATGATGGTCTCTTAGTGTTCCAAATGAAGTAAAAGCTTGAACGGGTAGGGATTGTGTTTCCTATCCAAGAGTCAATTTTGTTCTCTGCTTTTTTGGGTTTGATCCCAGTGTTGTTCATATGTTCACTACTGGGAGTATTTAGCTTTTTTTTTTTTTTTTTAATACACCCTTTTAAGGTTTTGATCAATAACACTATGAAAACGATTTTTGTTTTCATGTAATATTCTTTTTCTGTAGCAAACAGAAATGTTGCAAACATTTACCCTGCTTATGTTTCATTCCAGAGACAAATAATTGAACAATGTTTTGTGATTAGCAGTAAAAATAGAGTATTGGACAAATTATTATTTGATCTCAAATATTTGATTCTAAGTATGGCTGCCAGAGCCATACAGATACCAGAACAAAAATCCCTACAACGCAAGGTATACTCTTTAACAGAATATTATGAAAGGTGAAACAAAAATGAGAATCCAAAGCCATTTGCATGGAGATGAGGAGACCAGGTGAAGTATCCTATAATATTATTATCACGTATTGGGAGCTCTGCGGACTGAGAGGTAGCCCAATGGTACGTGCTTTACTGCGAAGCATCGGTGCTTAGCTTGGTTGATCCGCATACCCTGCCTCGCTGGTAGATATAGAGTATCTTTGTAAAAAATTTACAAAGAATTGGGAGCTCTAAATTCTTTAAACAGCCTACCTGCCAAAGACTAATTGTCTACATGTAAAGGAAACGTCAATTTTTTAACATTGAATGAGGTCCACATGCTAAACCTGTATAGATAAATGGGTAATCTAACGCTGCTGCCGCTTCTTTCTCACTCGATAAACTCAAAACCACATGATTCTTCACAAAATACCATGTCTATTTATGGGTGAATAATTAAGAATCACCATCTTCCACAATCAAAATCCTCTTGCATGCCTCGTAGCACATGAAAGAAATACCTGCTGCAGGGACTAGTTTCATGCAGCTTGGTCCCAAACCTCTGTACAAACCTTCTAGCCCTTCTTTCTCAAGAATGCTCACCAAAGCATGAAGCATATTATGGTACGCTCTTCCATTGAGCGCCCCAGCCTGCATATGCTTCCGAGCCACCTCAAGTGGGAAAGTCGCTGTACTTGAAATTGCACCAGCTGCAGATCCAATCAGTAGAGTCGCAACATTCCCTATTTCTTCCTTGTCGAAAGCCTTTTTGTAAGCTTTCTTCAACGTATCATAAGCAAAGTAATTGGCTGCAGCATATGGGATTACTCCTATTAGACTTGGGGTAAGACCCCTGTAAAGCTCAGTGGTTCCTTCCTCTTGCACTATCTTTAAGAATGCATCCAATAAATTCTTGTACTCTCCTCTCTGTGTTAAGATTTTTGAGGTCAAATCAGTTGAATAAGAAGGAAGATCTATTCATAATTCAACTATGCTACTATAAAAGACAAGTTTACCTGGACTGTAAGTCGAGTTTTGAGCAACTCAAGAGGGTATGTGCATAATGTAGAGCTAACTCCAGCAACAGCACCAGCAATTGATGAAGCAGGGATTGGAAGTTTTGGCTTCTCGCCTGGTTCGGGGGTCAAGTGCTTCAGAACTGTATCATAAGCAAATAACTGCAAAAGGGGACATTTGATGGTGAAACTAACAAGTTTAATTGCATTTGGAATAACGAACCTATATAATTAACATTCAAGGCAGATGTCAAAATTTGAAAAACTACAGGAGATTTATCATTTTGAAGCAAAACCAGTCATTTTCAGCTAAGCGGGAAGAAAGCTTCTGCAATAGCTTGTATGCATATAAAAGGAAGCTAGGACAACATAGTAATAACCAAAGAACTTGCTTCTAAGCCATGGGAACAATTCTCTTAATTTAAACCCAATAGAAATGGAACTAGGAAACAAACTAGACACAAGGATAAAATAACTAACAAACAATTCAGTGTCTAAGTTGAATTTACTCATACTTAATTATCCCATTAGTGATAAGAAAATCCACAAACTGCTAAATACAAGAGTGGACACACCAAATCATCTTTTGAAAAAGAAGTTAAGAGAAACAAATACAATGCTAACCAACCAGGAATTACTGAGATTTCAAGCTTACATCTGCTAAGAACCATCATTTTCAATGGTGATAGACATCATATGGACCTTTTGATAGACAAAAATAATACAAGGCAGAGAAAAACCAAAAGAAGAGTCACACAGGATTGTACACACAAACTAGTAAGTCATGTCAAATCATGCCATAAAATCTAAAGTTATCCAAAGGCAGTATAAATGTCTGAGATTCGAGAATACATACCTCGATAGCTTTGCTAGGTGCAACCCTGATAACATTAACAAAATTACCCCTAAACAATCCCTTCCAACCGTCATTTTTCATGATGTTATCAAAAACCTCCATTGTAGAATGCCCACAAGTCCCCACCATCAAATGAGTCCTTATAGTCTCCAAAGGAGCAACGGCTGTTCGCGACACGGCCCCAGCAATACCCCCACTTATCAACCTTCTCAAGGCCTGATTTCCAACCTTTATTTTCCATTTAAATCCAGTTGCCTTCTTCTTCTTCTTCACCACTACCGATTCTTTACCCTCTAATTCCAATACCTCTCCTATATCCAACTCAGGATTCCTCTCAACAGGCAAAGCAGGTTCTGGTATTGAAACTGATTTCATATGCATACTGGCAGTAACTGAACTTGTGGCATTTTCTAGGGAATTTGGAGAAATACCAAACCCATTTCCTACTTGGTTAACACTGGCGAATAAGCCACGATCATGAAAAACATCCCTCCTAGCACTACTTTGTTGAGTAAATAATTGAATTTTAATACCAGAATTGGAAAAAACCAATCCCTGGTTTCTTTGTGCAACATCTTGCAGACTATTTCTATCCATTGCAACCAATCACAACCAAAGCTTCAAGCTTGGCTTTCTCTTCTCTTCTTACAAGTTCTGAAACAGAACCAAAACAATAATGAGAACAAATAGGAAAAAGAAACTATATTTTGCACTTCGAACGAACAAAATTGATTAGAAGACAAATGGGTGCATAGAAAATGCAGATTTTAGAAAAGGGTATCGAGAAAGCAGATTAAAAAACGAATCTTTTAACAGATGTCCTAAAACGCAACTAAGAAGAATAAGAATAAAGATAATAGAAAAAAGATTACCAGAAAATTTTGTTAGTCCCTCTCTTCTCTCCCCTCTTTTTCCTCTACAATGAAGCAGAGAAGAAGAGAAGAAAGGGGAAAGGAAGGTGGAGTGGCGTAGGCAAGCAAATACTTGAATATTGGTGGCAGCTGGTTTTTGCTTTTGTTTACATGAAAAGCCGCCTTGTGACTTGCGAGTGACTCAGAGGGGGCATGTGTGGGTACTTGTGGACTCAAGTCCTAAATTAAACCCTAATATATATATATATATATATATATATATATATATATATATATATATATATATATATGTTCAAATGGATCTCACATAAGTTTTTATCGTTGTGAACCTTGAATGGTGTTATGGATTTGACCAAATTAAACGTCTGAATTCCAAGGAGCAACTGTGCATGGTCATAAAAGTTCTTGCACTAATATTGTAACTTTAGCTTTTGTCGTCCACCAAACATTCACAGTTTCTTTCCACTCAGTACAACAAATCTAACAATGATTTCCCATCCCAAATAATATAGTTGAGCCCCTATTTACCAATATGCACCAATTTGGTAAAATCTTTTTTATAAACGATCCAATTTATTTTCTGTTCATAAACAATTAAAAAACAATTTACTACTTTTTTCTAATGCTTATAATCACTTAAAATTTAACCACATAAAGAATAATACTTTTTATATGCACCAAAATAAAATTCCATTTCCATTTAACTCAATCAAAATGTCTTTTTTAGGGTTCAAATGTTTGCTTACATTGCATATAATGTATTTTTTTTTCTTTTTTTTTTTTTTTTTAGCAAACTTTATCTCTACTTCTCCATAAATAAGCATGCACATATTTTATCTCAGCCAAAATTGTAGACCACCAAAATAGCTGTTGCTAATTAATAATAGTTCTATTTCATCTTCCTCTTTGGCTTTGAAGAAGTCCCCTTTCCGGGCTTCTTATTAGGTTTGTTCTTAACTTTCATTGGTTTCCCAGTTGCTTTCAACTTGCTCGAGCTTGTAGAACTATTGCCCTGCTGATGCTTTCTGTTCCTTTCTTTCTTTGAAACAGCCTGTTTAGACAAGACAGTTTTAGTTATATAGTAACTAAATCTACTACTACTACAAAATGCTAAAGCAATCACCTTATCAATGTTAAGTATCTCGTGCGAATTCTGTGCAATTAGTTTGCTCAGAACCTTGTCAGTTTGCTCCTTCTCTTGTCTGCCAATTCCTGAACCTTCTACAACGGGTAGAAACTGAAACGACAACAGGATAACAGTTATTGTACCTTTGAATGGAAGATATAAATGAAAAGAGTTTGAAATTCCTTGGCTAAGTTGAAACCTTGCGATGCTTTCCTTGCTTTTTGATAGGTTTTTCTCCGGGTAACTTCTTGTCAAACTTTCCCCCACTGGCTGTTGCAGTTGCTGCTAGACCAGCTACATTTCCCAGTTCATCTTTTGTGACTTTCTTTGGTGCAGCCTGAGTTCCTGTTATGGGCAAAGCTGTGGCAGCTAGCTGAACGTGGCTGCAGAAAAAGAAGAGCGTTTTACTTAGAAAATGTCATGAAGTTTTTATGATACAATTGAAATGAGCCCAGAATATGTGTTGTCTTCCTCCTTTCAGTTTGTGTGGTTGCTAAGCAATGAAACATCAAAATGGAAATGTTCATCGGTAAATGGGTGGGTCTCAAAATATATTAGAAACTGTGGAATGACAAACATAATAAATGCAAAATCATCTGCTCAGTGTACTGTGCACTAAAGAAGCTTTGTTTTGAAATCCCAGCCATTAGCTACATACACATTACAAAATTATCTTAAGAGATTAATTCAAATGCATAATTATCATATGGGACAAATAATTAATGACGACAATTATAATTTTTTGAATTTAATCATTATACTACATCAATAAATAAGGAATACTGCAAGGTTAAACAAATTTACTAATCAAAAGAAACAAGATTTTACTGCCTAGCAAAAGAATTGATGCTTGAGGAGAATAAATTATATGGTAAATATGAACACAGAAAAGGAAGAAATGAGAAAACCTTGGCAAAGCACCCATTTTTACAGCTTGTTTCAAGTTCTGTAGACGATTCTGCTCTTGTTTTTCAACTCTCTTCTTCTTCTCAGTTTTTCTCTTGGCAAATGGATCCTCTCCAGGCTCTGGTAAAACCAACAACCATTCACATGTGAAAATTTTCCAACTGTTAAATCCTATTTTAGTTAAATGCCTAATATTATTGCTTTAAATTATTTGACGCCATAGTACAAACAAAATATTAATAGATATTCCCAATAAAAATAGTACAACTGCAAAAATCACAAATTAGGTTTCTCAAATATGATTTAACAACAGAGTTTAGCAAAAGTGTTACCATCAGTCATCTTGGCCTCTATGATGGGAATGTCTGCATCATCGTTAACACGATCATATCCATGACGGCGTTTCCAAGTGCCAGTTTGTTCATCCCATAGCACCTTGTCTTTCTTGCGCTTCTGTATACCTTCAAGAAACAACAGTGAAAGATACTCAATACCATTACAAGCTTTATTTGAACAGGAGAAATCAAAATTAAGTCTGAAATTCAGGCTTACAGCTCATTAACTAAACTCGTATATAATCTACAACTATTTCACATAGGAATTCCATGTAATAATTAAGACAATATACCTTTTGATTTGGCAAACAACTCCCATTTTGTAGGAGGTTTGGGCTTTGGTAACTGAAAATATAACACAAAGGAACTTATCAGTCACCATGCTACACAAAAAAGCTAAACAACAAAAGAAATCAAGAAATTACTCAAGCAATTCTGATATTTAATTAAGAAATGAAATGATATTAACATTAAAAATTTGTAGACTGCTTGGTATTTCCAATATAACAGCAGTTACTATGTACATTTGATTCCCACAAAAAAGTTACAAATGGCAAGCAGTAGCATTTGCAAGAAAATTGAAGCACTAAACAGGAAAACATTCTCTCATGGCAAAAATGTAAGGAAATAATTGTTTCATAATACTTTTAGTCCTTCCTCCCTCTTTCTCCCTCAACCAACTCCAGTCCCTTTCCACTTCACTAAATCTTCTTATAAAGGGTAATATTCAATAAGGGACAACTTACATGCTTCTCTCTGGGCAATTTCGTTGTTGGGGGTGGTAACTTCACAAGTGGGCCATCTACATCTTCAGTTGAAGGCAAGTTGAAAAGATTTGTTGCTATAGCTTGAACAAGGTCAGTGCCTTTTTTAACACATTCCCTCACCAAATCCTCCCTATGCAAATCAAAAGGAAATTCCCAATTAGGTACAGTACAAGCTCTTCTCAAAGCGAAAATACAACCCACTACAATCATAAACACATTCTGAAAAACTCCGTCACCTGAGTAATTCATGAGATGTAAACATGATATAATGGTTTTCCCATTCAACAGCTACTCACTATCACTAACAATTCTTATATATTATGATTTCAAATAAACAAATAGATTTCTAAGTTCATTTGAAGTTCAGTTGCACAACAAATGACATCTCAAAACCCAACTACTAAACCAGCATAATATTCATCGTCTTTCATTTAAAAACTTCAATTTAGATTAACATTAATCTTGCAACCAATCATTTTTATTTTTCCCCAACAAGATAGTAAAGTAACCAGAATAATGATAAAAAATGAGGACCTGTATCTGCCAAAAAGGAATCAAGCTCAACCAAACAAGTATAACCAGAATGAAGGGAAGTGAAACAGAATTTCCAGAGACCAAATAATCTAGAACAGTAAGAAAAGAGACTAATTAGAACCTGGAAGAAGGGAGAGAAGGAAATTGGTGATGAGGGTCAAAAGCCATAAGATGTCCAAGATCGACCTCATATTGCTTGTCAGTATCCATGGTATGATGCAGGTTAGTTTCTCACTTCTGCTGTCCAAAATAAACCCTGAACAGAAAGTGACAATTAGTTTTTCTTTTCAAAGAGACAATTAGTTAAAAATGGTACAGGAAGCAAATGACATTAGATATGTTCGGGTCTAATTCAGCACCCGGAATGAAAAAAAGTCAAATATTTGGTGGGGCAAAGCTGGTTTTTAAAAATGGATACATATAAAGGTACCAAAATGAAAAAGACGATAAAAAGAACTAATTAAGGACATGATAATATGTACTTATGTCATAATCTTAATTTTAATTTCAGTATTAAAGTGAAGTCATGAAGATTTAAGAAAATCCATAAAATTAGCACTATGAACCCAACCCAGCTGCAAAAGAAGAAAATAATCAAGATTGCATAAAACACTAGCATTAATAGAACAACAAATTACAAAACGGAAGTAAATGGCACTTTCAAATTTCAGGATTCTAAGTATATATATACCCAAAGTCACAGCATATAACAAAAAGAAAACAAAATATAACAGCAGCTATCTATCAACAGACAAAACTTGAATAGTTATTTTTCTGTTTAAGAATTTACTTATGTCTGAGGAGCAGCGTGAACTGAAACTGGAACGCGACTGGATAGCAGCTCGAACGCGAAGGAGATGCAGCTTCCGAGTTCGTCGTATTCGTTCGCGTGGTGGTGGCGGAGCAGCTGCGTTCGATTTCGCGTGGTGTTGGTCTCAACTCTGTGTTTTAGTAACTGAAATTGGGTTAGGTTTAAGGAACTGGGAAATTTGGAGTTATAAAACGGCGAGCACTTAAAATGAAGGACAGTGACCTAAAACGCGTTTAATACGGCAGCTCACAGAAAAAAGAACGTATCGAATGCGTTTAAAACGGCAGTTCACAATAAAGGATACGCAGAATGTCATCCGATAATTATTTTTTTGGAAAATTACAATTTTCTATCGATATTTTTAGATAAATGAGGAAATGATTATCTTTCTATGTTTTAATAAAATCAAATCTAAAAAATCATTCTGTCTATTTTTCTATTAAAGTTAACTATAGAAAAATCAAAATGTAATTTTAACACTCTATTTTGAAGAAAAAAAATGAAAGATTATTTGGCAACTTTGCCAAAACTTCATATTCTTCATTGCCCTAGTCGTTGCTGCCGAGCTATTATGGGTTTTGAACATTTGGGTTTAATAACTATCATCGGTATTTGGATTCGTTAAAAGGTATTTTAGCACTTGACGACTTGTCGAAAAAGGGTAGTCATCATCTTTATGCTTCTTTAACTCACCAAGATAGATTAATCCATGGTAGGTGCTCGTGACACAAATTGAATTTTCGGTTCAATTCTAATTTTAGTTGAGTTTGATTTAAATCCCTGGTTCAATTTTGATTTAAATTGGGTTTGATGGTAATTAGGTTGAGAATTTGTATTCAGTTATTGTGTTGGACCTGTAAAGAAGTCAGATAAGGGAAGTTGAGAGCTTTGGTCAAAGAAGATTTTGGATACTGCTAGAGGCAGTTAGCTGCAGCTAACGGAATCATGCGCATGTAGGAGCGAAAGGTGGAACGTGTGAAGTTATCTCTGGAAGTGCTAAAATGCATGGAGTTTTGGGTGGAAAATTTTGTAACTGTTATTTTGTTCCTGTATAAATAACTCAGGATATCAATTGTAGGAGAACACATCAATCAATCAATACAACAAATCAAACCAAACCCTGTGTCTTTAAACTCAGACCCCTGGCCTTTAAATTTTATCAATAATGGATCACTTGGTCGATTTTGTCTTAAGCATCTAATACAACCTTTCAATTTTAATACAACTTATCTTTGTCTGATTATCGTTCAAAGATTTGTTTATTAAAATTATCCTTTGGCAACACTTGTCTTTGTTGACTCTTTAGTTCGAAGCAAGCTTTTTGTGTTTATCCCTTCTTTCCGGTTGATTTAATCCTGGAAAAACAAAAACCAACATTGAATTGTGTTAACACATAATTTAATCACAAACCAAACACTGAACTTTTTTAGGAACTCTATAAGGAAGCATTCATTGTGAAACCAATCCACAATCTAAGAATTCAGAATTAGGCACATATCATAGTTAATGTACTTATAAACTTGGCAAGTTTCACACACACTCAAACTATTAGCCAGCCAAAAATTTGAATTGCCTCCGATTTAACCCGAAAATAGGCACAAACAGTAGGAAACTTACTTTTGCTAATAATTCAACTACTTTTACTTTCATAGATAGAAATGTATTGTCTTAGTACTTTTAGATTGTAAGTCAAAAATATTTTTGTTGTTTGGTTCCTAATAAATAGGGGAAGGGATTTGTTTATGACTTACAATCTTCATCTGGACATGTATTTTTTACTTATTTTGCCTTATTTTTCTCTTCTAGTTTTTAAAATTTCTATTCATATTTGATAAGAATTAGAAGGGTTTGGTTCTAACAATCAATCTTATACTTATACGTCATAAAACATGCCTTTTTTTATATAAACATTTTATCAACATTATTCTTTAACATAACAATAACCAATTTTAAACATATTAATTTACAAACCTTAATTTACATATATCATAATAAGTTATATAAAACTATTGATAACAAACCAAAATAACTATTTCATTTATACCTTACATGCCAACATACTATTATTCATTACGAAACATAATGTAAACCAAAATCTATATGCAACTATATGTATGATGCGGAACGAAGGATAGAGGCCTAGACTTCAGCTGAACCGACCTGTGCATATGTTGGTTATGTGCTAGACTTCACTCAAGAAGCAGACCTAAAAACATAAATTGCGATTTTAATAAGTCGCATACTCAGCAAGTATAAACTAAAACAATTTTAAACAAAACATAAAAATATATTATTATAACGACCGTAAGGCTGTAATAGTTCATATTCATATTTAAACCCTTTAAACATAACATTACAATAATGCAAATGACATGTACTTTCATTTAATTTTGTTATGATTAATCAAGTCAAATACTGCATCCGAGAATTTCACAAAGCATGTGACAATAGCTGACCAGTAACACTAGACCCGAATTTTTCATGGATCGATCATAAACACTGGACTTGAATGAATATAGGTCAATTCAAAATATGACCCGTAGGTCCATCCGTAGTAATATATTGATCCGAAGGTCCATCCGCAGCAATATGTTGACCCGAAGGTCCATCCGTCAATTCATATAGAAACCCGTATGTTTCTTTTGTGAAATATGTAAATACTAATCACGACAATCACAACAGCCTTTATTAAGTCCTGTAAAAATGCACTAATATGATATATGAACATTTATCACAATATTTCATATAATCTAATGATCGAGTTTTAATACCGATCCAAATAGTATATATCACATAACAAATTATATTAAATCAATTAGTTGGATTTCAGTATCGACTCAATGACCAAGATTACAATATTCAATACTCAATAAATCCAAATGAGTAGGCTTCAATATTGGAAACAGAAATTGATATTTGGTTTGGAAAATTTTAGTTTAATCCCTGCTAGAGGTTGAAGATGAAGTCTATTTGGAAAATTATTTTTTAGTCCTTTACTTCTATATTTTTTTAATCTACCTGTTTGCCACGTAAATATCTCACTAATTGAAATTTCTTGATTTCGGTCTAATATATCCTTTTGTTACACATTCTTAAGTTAGGACATTTTTTTTACAAATTGAAAATGAAGTATTTTCTAATACAATCCCAAAGTTGGATACCACAGGTGAAAATTAGCCACTCTGTTCAAGCGAATTCATAGATATTATTATTTTGGAGAAATTTACTTCAAGTCTTTAAAATTTGGCCTAATTGCTGTCAAATCCTGTGGTTTTGAAAAATCAAGTTACAAGTCTTTAAGTTTTTTTATTGTTATTCTCTTAGGTCTTTCTGTCTATTTTTCTTATTCTTTTCATGAGTCAAATAAAGTCAAAGTTTTCAATTTTTTTTTATTTTTAATATGACTAAAATACCTTTATCCTTTTACCTCATTCCTCCTCCAACTTTTAAAGTTTGAATCTCACACACTCAACAAAAATAAATAATACTAATTTTATTATTTGGAGACTCTTTTTCTCTCTTACTCTATTTCAAACCATTAAGATAAAAAAAAATCGAAATCAAAGAGAAAAGTTCAAATAAAAAAGCATTTTAAAGTTTAATTTTTTTGGATAATGAAGTGAGTGATAGTGGTGGAGTAGCATTAGCAACAATGACAATGGTAGCACTAAAGAATACTTATTAGATAATGACTTGCATAGTGTGACACCCCAAAACCCTAGCCTACGTTGTTTTGATGTCATTACATGCATTACGTACATTTTCATTAAAATGCATCATTATTTGATTTAATAATTAAGTTAAATATGAATTATAGGATTTGAATATGATACTATATGATTTGAATAAGAATAATAAGCTATGTTATAGGCTCGTTTGCCGTCGAAAGACACAAACGGAGCTAATTAGTGTGTTTGGCCCGTGCGATCGAAAAATGTAGGAAACGCGTAAAATATGACCCAAATGATTTTGATATTTTGATATGTGTTTATTAACATGTTTTAAAGAGTTTTGGAACCCTAATTTTGCAACGACATAGTACGGTTTCAGTTCCGCAAAAAACGTTGAGGTTTCGAAGTCGGATTAGGGCACCTACCGAACCGTGAATTATTTTCGGATTCTGATTTTTATGAAACTTCAGACACGTGTTATATGTATTATTTTGACACAAAAAAAAAAATTTAAGTAGGTGCTAGCAATGTTTTGGGCTGAATTTTGGATTGGAAGAAAGAAAAATGAAGAGAGTAAGAAGACTTAATGGTTAAGTATTTAAAAAGCAAAATTTGATATTTTTGTGTAAAAAGAAATTGAAGTAGCTGTTGGACCTTTGTTGGGAAGTGTAACATGAGGTGTAAGGGATGAGTTTGAGGGCTGGAACAAAAGGGAAAAGATAGAACATGAACTAGAAAGAGAAAGAGAACAAAAAGAGAGAAAAGAGAGAGAAAGAAAGGAAAGAAAAAGGAAAGAGAGAAAACCAAGAGAAATCTTCAATCCAACATGTTCAGTATATTCCTAGGTTGCATAAAAAGAGTTTTGAAGTGTTAGATAATGAAGGAAGAGGCTAGAAATCGAAGGAGAAAGAGAGAGAAAATTCTAGGTTGAAATTCTGGTTTTAAGGCAGTTTTGAGGTTGATACTTTGGAGGCTCATAACATCCAACTGGTTGTTCATAGGGAGATTTGACTTTGATGGGTTGATAGAGGGTGTGTAGAGAAAGAGTTTGGTGGTCTTAGTTTTCTAGAAAACCACCGGAGGTGGCCGGACGGGCTGTCGGAAGTTGGGAGAAAAATTGGTAAAATCTGGAATTTGAGGAAAACAGTGTTGAGGTACCAACTTTGGGAGCTTATATCTAAAGATCTAGAGGGTTTCTGGGAATTTGGCTCTGATTGTTAGATAGAAGGGGTGTAGAGGAAGAGAACAGTGGTCGTAGCTTGCCGGAAATCCACCGAAGGAGGACGTATGGTCATCGGGAAATTGGTTTGAAGGCCACGGGTTTCGGTAGAAAAATAGAAGGGAAGGAGGTTAAAGGAGATCAAAACGCACGACCAGGCTGCGTTTTGATCTCCAGATGCACGCCCTAAACGGCAGAGGACAGACGCATTTTGATCAGTTATTCCGCGTCCAAAACAACGCCAATGCTCGCGTTTTGAGCCATTTTACGCGCCCAACACCTATATTTGATAAAAAATGCATTTTAGCTCATAAAGTTTATATTTGCTTATATTTTTGACCCAAAAACTTTTATAAATTATATTTTGACCCTACCAACCTAATTTCGACGTCTTGAATCCGTTTTTTACGTCAAAAATTTATTCTGAGATCGTTTTGAGCCCAAAAATTAAAGATTAAATGTTTTGTTAAAGATTTTAATTATGATTTTGGTTTTAATTTATTATTTGGTTTATTTAATTATTATTTTGGTTTTGATAATTATAATTATTATCAATTATGATCATTATACGATAAATTGAGTTTAATAATTATTTTTAATATGTTATAAAATGGTTTTAAATAGGAAAATTTTACGGATTGAGTTAAAATTCATAGAAAATTATATGAATTATTTTTAAACTTAATTATTTCGGAGATTAATTATTAAACCATGCATCATAGCATATATGGACTTCTGATTTGATTAATTGAACATCATTGCTATGTTATGCATTATAGGAGCATCGATTTCTCGAGCGGCGCGGGGTACACAACCCAAAGCCCATTCGAGTTCACAACAGTGAGGTAAGTGCTAAATCCACTTACTTATATGTTGATTTGACTTTGTGAGTTGCCAAATATGCTATATTGAACTGTTTGGACCGGTACTGAAGTCTGGTCTTCTATGATATATGGAACTGCTGTTATATACTTATATTGAACTGTTTGGACCGATATTGAAGCTCGATCAACTGGAAATATCTGATATATGAATTGTAATGTTTGTGGTTCCTAAGTCGGTACTGAAATCCGACCAGTTGAGTTATTTATTCTGATTTCTGATATATATATGTTGTTTTAACCGGTACTTAAGTCCGGTCACATGATTATATGAAGCATGACACTATGAAATATATGCTATATAACTGCATTTTTCCACAGGACTTAAATATGATTGTTGTGATTATCGTAGCCGGTGTTTGCAAATTTCACGAGAGAAACTTTTCTCTATGATTTGACGGAAAGACCTACTAGTCCTATATGTTATAGAAAGACCTACGGGTCCTATATGATGCAGAATGATCTGGTGAATACTGCATATTAAAGGTTGATTTTTGGATCTCTTTTGACCGACGTTATTCCGATCTTATATGTTCGCTGACCAGCTATGGTTACTGATATGCCGTGAAATTCTCAGGGCAACACTTGGTCAATAAATCACAACTAAAGTAAAAGAAAAGACATGTCATTATACATCTTATGTTATTGCTTTGTTCATATATGATTAAATGACCTGATATTATGCAGTTTTGATATGTTATGATTTATTGCCTTACTTGTTGGTTGTAATTGGTGTTGGTTTGCACTTGCTGAGTATGCGAGTCACCAAAATCGCAAATTGTGTTTTTAGGTCTGCTGTCTGAGTGAAGTACTGAGACTTCACCAGCCTATGCATAGGTCGGTACAGTTGAAGCTTAGACCTCTCTCCCTCACACCACGACATTTGTATATGCAGCATATAGTTTTTGTTTTATGCTATGTTTTGGTATATGTATATTATAACATGTTATGTTAATAGGATTTTTGGATAAACAGGTTTAAGTATATGTAAATATTGGGTTGTAATATGTTATGTATAATTTTTGATTGAATGCTTTTGTTATATGTTAAGTTAATTAATGAATTTGACTTAAGTTAATCTGAGAGTTAAAATGGTATAAAAAAATAGCATGTTTTACAACGTAAAGATATAAGAGAGGATGTTACATTTAGAAAATAAGAGATCTTATATTCTAAAACAAAAGAAATCTTTCTAAAGCTAAAATGAACTTAGTGGTGGAGATTAAATCCAAAAGTATTTTGTAATATAAAAGTGTTCTTGAAGAACACAAAAGTCCATAGAAAATTATCCTTGTAAAACAGTTTATAGTTTTTTTTTCCCAAATAAATTACTACTTTTTAATATAACTTTTTTTTTCTATATTTAAAATATTATTAGTTACTTGCATATTAATTTGGTGCTATTTCCCAAAAATTGGTCAAGTAGATGAATAATTTGGCAAAAAATGATAAAATATGTCAAATTGATGATTCCAACCAAGTTTTTTTTTAATATTCCTACCCAGTAATAATAATGATGATGATAATGATAATAATTTGTTGTTTTAACTAGGATATTCATTCATTCAAAGGAATTATATAGTACATTACATAAATATTGAAATTTAGCATCCCTATTACATGTAATAGAAGAACTTAAACAACTTCTAGCTAAAGTGTCTGTCGATGTATTAAACCTTCTAAAAATATATATAAAGGACATATGAAAAAATTTCGATTGGAGCTCCAATATTCCTCTCTAATAGTTTGAAACTTCTAATGAGCATTTATAGCATCTGATAAGGCTTGTATTAATAGCATATGAATCTCATCCTTTAGCTAGACATATTTACAATGCAATCTTAATTGCAAGAGCTTCAAAAACCAAAATATCTGAAATATAAGGAATCTTAAATGTATACTAATCAATTAAGGAACCATTCAAGGATAAAACCACAGTTATGATAACACCTCTAGGCTTAGTATGAAGAAACAAGAATAGGAAAATAAAATTATTTTTATTAGAATTAGAATTGGTTAAAAATTCATAATCCAAATTGTAATAGGAAAAAGTTTACAAATCCAAATCAAAGTGTACAAAGTGTAAACATATAAAAACAAGTTCCTGGATGAATAATAAGCATAAGGGGTTTATGAACTTAAAACCCTAATTTACAATTTCAATTCCTAATTTTACAATTCTACACATCTTTATGGGTTGTTTATAATTAATGAGCAAAATGACCTTTAATATAAATATCTATCATCTTTAGAAAATATATATATATATATATATATATATATATAGATCATCATTAATACATTCTTCATAAAAAAAAAAAAAAAGAATTGAGATACGTAATTTTACCAAATACAAGGAAAGCATATCCCATTGTGTGTATTTTCTAATGACTTAAGCCAATTTATTAATCTTGTCATCTTTATTATGAGCAGTGATGGACAGTGCGACTTGTATGAGCACTGATGGACAGTGCGACTTGTCCATGGGTTCGATACAAAAATTTTTTATTTTTGATTTTTTTTTTTCAAATGAATATGCTCAGTCCAGAAGTAATTACAGTTGATCGTAATTTATAAAATTTGATTATTTATTATAAATTTTCCATGACTACAAAGTTTAATGGCTCTAATTAATTTATAATATTATATTCAAATTTTGGAAAGTTATAATCCACTGACATTGATGAGAGAAGGAATCATTAAATACTTTTGGTATTGTATAGTATGTTCATCAACTATAGCTTTCATGAGGAACTTCCTTCTCTTACAAAAAATTTATTTTTACGCAGTTTAAATGTTTCCTTAGCATCAATTTACAAAGCAAAAGAGAACGGGGGAAAGTAAAAATTAGATGAGAATTAGTACTTTGATATGAGAGCAGGGGAAGGGAGCATTAGGTTTTTGATTGTAGGTCCGAAATTCAAATTTTAACAACTCATCTATTAAAAGAATACGAATGCAACTTGACAATGGATTTCAGATTATTTTCTCTCTGACTTGCCATATCATATACACCAAATGTTATATTGACTTTCTTTAGACAACACAATTCACAAAAAAATCTCTTCTTTAAAACGATCTATAAAACTAGTCAACAATTAAACCAATATATGCAAGAAGATTTATTCAGCTCATTAAGAAAGCTTAATGTTCAATAGCACAGTTAATTATTGAATTTTGGCTACTCCAAAACCCATAATTATTTCAAACATCAATTATTTCAAGTACAACAAAAAATAAGTCACAAAAATTTTTTTATATATTACAGACTCAGGACAACAGACTTTTCATTGCCATAGCAAACGAGGGATTGGTGAGAGCAAATCCTCCGTCAACAACCAAATTCATTCAACTCACATACTTTGATTCATCACTTACCAAATAAAGAGCAGCATCCGCCATATCTTTTGCTTCACACACTTCCCCTTTCAAATTATAGGCACCATGTGTCGTAAGTGAATCATCGAGCAATGTCGGCAGAACCAAAATTTTACGACATCGTCGTAGTTTTATGGTTCCAAAACAAATAACATTCATTATATTCTAAAACATTCAAAGTTAAAACAATTTCTTTTAAATTATTCGTGTTACTAACGTTTTTATCGGTTGCAGCAGCAAAAACTCTAAACATGCCTTGTTTACGTCAACCGACTATAAACAAGCTTAAAAACTTAACTTATTCATATTCTTTAATTATTTTCAATAACATATTCATATCTATAATTTTTTAGTAAGTAAGAAACTTCTATTTAAAATGATGCTTATGCAACGAGTTACATAAAATTCACTTTATGTCTATAATAACGTCATACTTAACCCTTAATTTGGTTAGTGATGTTACAAATATTAATGCAATGTAATGTAACCATTAAGTGCTCAAATCACAATAAAAACCTAGCCTATTTGCGGCATGCTAGGTTAGGTCGGGTTTCAAATAAAAGAGTACAACATGTATATGGTTTACATGATTGCAATTTTTCTGATTTGTTGTGTACTATCTATCCTATAGCTAAATAGTCAAGAATTCCTTTTCTTATTAGCCAATCTTGTTCTTACAAACCATTTGAACTTGTACATATAGACCTCTGGGGTTCTTATGTAATAAAATCCATAAAAAATGCTTTCTGCATTCTAACTCTTATTGATTATTATAGCAAATATACATGGACTTACATGTTCAATACCAAAATGCAATTTTACCATGCTTTACAAACCTTTATAAACAAAATAGCCAACTAGTTTCAATCTCAAATCAAGGCAGTAAGAACAGATAATTGTTCTGAATTTGTCAGTTCCCAATGTCAAAAACTCTTTCAAACCCTTGGTATTATTCACCAAAGATTTTATGTCTATACACCCCAATAAAATAGGGTTATTGGGAGAAAGCATAAAAGTCCAATGTCTATTGCTAGAACACTAATGTATCAATCTAAACTTCCTCACAACTTCTGGTCAAAATTGTTTCTTGTAGTCATACACCTAATAACATATTACCATAACAAATTCTCAAATTGAAATCTCCATTTAAGTTACTCTTTAAAAAACTACCCACCTATGACTATCTTAAAACAATTGGTTACCTATGCTTCTTAACTAATTCCAAACCTCAAAAAACTAAAGTTGAGGAAATATTTTTTCTTGTATTTTCATTGGATACTCACCAACTCAAAAAACCTATACAATTTACGCACACACAAGGTGATTCACTCAAGGGATGTAATCTTTCATGAAACTGTTTACCTTTTCCATCATCATAACCCTCACACTTTTACACAATTTGCATTACCAGCATGCTTTACAGAATCTAAAATAGATTACTGTTCTTATCCACAAGACAATTTTACTCAATCACAACCTGAAACACCCTAACCTAATGCTATACAACCTAAAACTCAAATATTTCTTGACCAATCAGAAATATCAACTTAGCCTATAAATACTACCTTGCAAGAACAACAAAGAAAAAGTAATAGAAAGAAAAATCCCTTATCTTGATTAAAAGATTTTGTTACATCTTATATAGCTACACACAATGTTTCATATGTATATACCATTAATAATAAAATAACATTTACACCAACTCATTCATCTTATGTTGCCACTGTTTCTAAAATCAAAGAACCTAATTCTTATAGTCAAGCTAGAAATGACAAGAATTGGCAAGATGTATGCAAAAAGAAATGGAGACACTTGAGGCAAACAACACTTGGTTCTTGACAACTCTGCCACCACATGTCAAAATGTAAATGGGTTTATCACCTCAAATATAATTCATATGGCTCCATAGCAAAGCAAGGTAAATAGCAAAAGGCTACAACCAAATTCTTGGTGTAGATTGTAACCAAACTTTCTCTTCTGTAGCCAAATTGGTAACAGCCAGATTGTTTCTTGCCAATGCAGACTCTTACTCATGTCTTATACACCACTTGACATAGATAATGCATATATTCATGGAGACCTAGATAAAGATATTTACATAGAACCACCTTCTAGTTATACAAAGGCATAGCCAGGACAAGTTGTAAGTTGTAGAGGTCTCCAAGTTAAAGGGTTCAAACAATCTTGCCATGACCATTGTTTGTTCATAAAGAGACGTGGCAGTACCTTCATTTCAATCCTTATGTATGTTGATGAGTATTTAATAATAGGTCCTTTAAAAGATTTGATAGTTCAACTAAACACTTACATTCATTAACTATTCATTAAAATTTTTTCTAGGGATTGAAATCGCTAAATCTCCTCAGGATAGTTGCTTACTTAGTCCAAGTTCATTAAGGATATCATCATAGATATAGGGCTTTGAGAAGCCAAACCTGCTTCCACACCTTATATTTAGGGTACTAAATTAGTTACATCTATAGGGGATTTCATGGAAGACCTTGAAGTGTATAGGAGATTGGTGGGAAGACTATTGTATTTAGTTTTAACTAGACCAAATATGAGCTATCCAATACAACAGTTAAGCCAATTTATGCAGCAACCTTGTCAAACTCATTTTCGAGCTGCTTTGGTGGTTGTCAAATACCTCAAAGGTTCTATTCATAAAAGTCTTTTCTTTTCGATCAACAATGATTTTAGGTTAAAAGTCTATGTAGATGCTTACTAGATAGCTTGCTCAAAGACAGAGATCAATTTCTAGTTATTATGTATTTTTGGGTTCTACACTAGTGTCCAAGAAATCTATGAAACAACAAACCATCAGTAGATCATCAGCTGAATCAAAGTATAGAAGTATGGTAGCAGCTATTTCAGAACTCTTATAGCTTACCTATATTCTAAAGGATCTTTAGGTTCAAGTTCATACTCCTATTCCTCTTCATTATGACAATAAAGGTAGAATTCATATTGCAGAAAATCATATTTTTCATGAGAGGAATAAACACATTGACATTGATTGTCATGTGGTTCGAACCCAACTCACAGTAGGACTAATCACTACTTCATACCTTCCTAGTTCACAACAAACTGCAGACCTCTTTACCAAAACCTTACCTTTCCCAACCTATTCATCACTTCTATCCAAGTTGAGTTTGGTAGATTTCTCCCCAAATCAAGCTTATGGGGGGAGGGGGGAGGAAGGTGTGTGTACAAAATAATCAATAACCAAAACTAAAAAAATGCAAAAGCAATGAACATAAACTAGAAATAGCAAAACATAATTAACCAAATACCAAATCAATCCTTAAGTTAAATAAACGCCAAGTGTCATAACAAAATACGCAACACACATGTTCAAACTTAAATGGTAGAAATTTATACAAATACTGATGTATAGAAAAATATTACTAAGTGAAGAAATAAGAAAGCTAAGTTACTTGCTATTTTCTCTCTCCACTATTTTATTTGTCTCTCTAATAACCATTTTCTTTCTTGTGATTGCTTAAGATTTCTGCCATTATTGTGGAGCAAGAGCTTGGATCTCGATCCTTTTTTGTATGGAGATGTCATTCTTAAAAAAATTAATGAGGCAATACTTGCATTAAAAAGAATACATCCTTTTCGCTGGAACCATCACCCTCATAGCATATTTGGCTTCTAAAAATTCACCAAAGGTGTTCACATCCATAACCCTTTTAAATTTTTTATTGCTTATTCCTAAAATATCGGCATGTCCTGAATTCCCTGCAATTCCAGCATTACTAAACAAAACATCAAACTTTCCATACTTGGATATTGTTAAATTCACTGCATTTTTTACTTCCGAAACATATGTTACATCCCATTTGACATAAGAGACTTTTGCTTCTAAACCAATTTCTTTGTAAGGAGAGAGACCAAGTTCATCTTGAACATCTGCAATAATGACCTTTGCTCCTTGTTTGATAAATAATTTTGCGGTGGTTTCGCCTCTTCCACCAGCTCCACCGATGATCAAAGCCACCTTCCCTTATAGCTTGCAAAAAGAAGAAAATGGTAGACTAAGAATGGAAACAAATTGCAAATGACTTGTAACTCAAATCATATTATTAGAGTGATACACCTCTCTGACTTGAAGACTTGAAGACTGAGTTCAAGTATTAAAAATTTACAATTCAAAAAGGAAAAAAAAAAAGAATAAAACAAAATAACTTATTATTCTTATCAAAATATAATACCTCTTGGTCATTTTGGTTGAAGAGTGTTGGAAGAATAAGTAAGATTATGGTTTCTGGAATTGTAAACAAGAATTAAAGATTGTAATGTAATGATCTTATTAATCTGTAATGCTGTGTTTTTATATTGATTACAATTAATCCTAAATCAAGTAGGAATTGTAAAACAAATCTGTTTATTAATAAAATTCTTCTTCTTCCTAGATTCCTTTTCCTTTCTAAATTCTGTATTCCTTCACACCCCTCAAGTTGGACGGTAGGATCATCTACCGTTGGACGGTAGGATCATCTACCCCCAACTTGACCAAAATATGATTGAACGTGTTGCCGGAAACTGCTTTGGTCAATATGTCAGCCAATAAACCTTCTGACCGCACAAATGGCAAACATATACTTCCATCTTCCAGTTTTTCCTTGATAAAATGTCTATCTACCTCTAGATGCTTTGTTCTATCATGTTGTACTGGATTTTCTGAGATATTGATCGCTACCTTGTTATCACAAAATAACTTACAAGCAATCATTGAAGAAAATCCTATCTCTGTTAGCAATTTCTTTATCCAAAGTACTTCAGCTAGACCTCGAGCAATCCCAGAAAATCCTGCTTCTGCACTAGACAAAGCAACCACGTTTTTTACTTTTCCAGGTAACTAGGTTATCCCCAACCATAGTGAAATACCCTGAAGTTGACCTTTTATCAACTGGATTTCCAGCCCAATCTGCATTAGTGAAAGCTTATACTTCTAAATGACCATTCCTTCGAAACAAGATTCCCTTCCCAGGTGATCCTTTTAAGTTTCAAATAATTCTGAATACAGCCTCCAAATGTTCTGCCTGTGGTTTATGCATGAATTGACTCACTACCCCAACTGCATAAGCAATGTCAGGTCTAGTATGGAAAAGATATATAAGCTTCCCAACTAATCTCTGGTACTGTCCTTTGTCTACTAATTTAGCCTCGTCAGAAATCTTAAGTCTATGATTAACTAATATTGGCGTCTCAACTGCTTTGCAATCTATCATACCTGTCTCTGCTAAAAGATCTAGGACATATTTCCTTTGTGAAATAAAAATTTCTTTTATTTGATCTCAAAACTTCAATTCCTAGAAAATACTTAAGTTTACCTAGATCTTTCATCTCAACTTCTTTAAACAGTTGACCTTTCAGAGACATAATTTCTTCCAAGTCATTTTCCGAAATTATCATATCATCAACATATATGATAAGACAGGTTATCAATTCTCCTCTTCTTTTCAAGAAAAGTGTATGATCAGAGTTGTTTTGATAATAACCATACCTTTTCATAGCCAAAGTAAATCTTCCAAACCAAACACGGTGAGATTGTTTCAAACCATACAATGCCTTCTTAAGCCTGCATCCCTCTTGAGGCTTAAAGTTTTCTGAAAAACCCGGTGGGGCTTCCATGTAAACTTCTTCTTCTAAGTCTCCATGCAAAAAAGCATTTTTTATATCAAATTGATATAGAGGCCAATCTTTATTTGCAACCACGAACAATAATACCCTAACAGTATCAAGTTTTGCTACTGGAGAAAAAGTCTCTGAATAGTCAATGTCGTATGTCTGAGTATACCCCTTAGCAACTAATCTAGCCTTATATCTTTCTACTGTTCCATCTGCTCTATGTTTAACAGTAAATACCCATTTACAACCTACTGGTCTTTTTCCAGCTGGTATCTTACATTTTTCCCAAGTAACGTTCTTTTCTAAAGCATTCATCTCTGTATTCATTACTTGTTTCCCATTTTTTATCATTCTGCGCTTCCTCAACTGATTTCGGAATGTTTGCTGAAAATAAGGAAGCCTCAAATTTTCTTGCTGTTCTAGATAAGCTCCCCCTTACAAGATTTGTCATCGGATATCTCAATTTACAAGACTCATATTCTGGTTTATACCTCTTAGGTGGGACCCCTCTGTTTCTTCTAGGAGGTAGAACAAATCTATTAGTCTGTGGTTCTTCTGAAGCTGCAGGATTAGTAACAGGAATATCCGAAGAAGGTATATCAGAAAGTACATCTGAAGGTATTTCTGAATTAGAATTACTAACCTCAGACGGGAGTGATGTATTATCTGCTGGCATTGAAAAATCTTCAGATGGTTCCATGTTAACTGAAGTCGAACCGATGGGACCGCCTACTTGCTCTATCGGAACAACCTCAGATAGTACTGGAATAGGCATCCAATTTAGTGGGTTAACTGTATTAGAATTCTCCCCTCTGACCACTAGATTGGGTGTCGAAATAATACTCGGTTTCAAGAAAGTCATAATCCATGGTGGTAAATAATCGGTTAGAAATAGGATCAAAACATCTATATCCCTTTTGATAAGGTCCATAACCTACAAAAATACATTTAACAGCACATGGATCTAACTTAGTTCGATTATTCTTAGGAATATGAACATAAACTGTACATCCAAACACCCGAGGAGGTAAAGTCATTGTTATGGGTATACTTGAAAAGGTAGATAACACATCAATAGGTGTTTTGAATTGAAGAATTTTGGTAGGAAGACGATTAACAAGATAAACAGCAGTAGCAACTGCTTCTGGCCAAAAATATTGAGGAACTTAGATTCAAGCATTATAGCTCGAGTAATTTCAAGAAGGATTCGGTTTTTTCTTTCTACTACACCATTCTATTGAGGTGAGTAAGGACAATTAGTCTGATGTATAAGTCTTTTTTCCTGAGCAAATGTCTGAAATTTATGGTTATTATATCCCCCCCCCCCCCAATTATCGGACCTAAGGATTTTAATTTTGGTTTGAAATTGAGTGTTAACCATTTGATAAAAAGAAACAAACTTTTCAAACACTTCTGACTTATTTTCCAAAAAATATACCCAGGTTATGCGTGTGCAATCATCGATAAATAAGAGAAAATATAGAAAACCATTTCCACGTGTAACTGAAGCAGGACCCCAAACATCTGAATGTATAAGTGAAAAAGGTGTTTATGTTCTTTTGTTAATTGGCAAAAATGGCTGCTTATGACTTTTAGCCTGAATAAAAGTTCTACAAGAAAAAGTTCTAGTACTAAACAATTCAGGAAATAGTATTTTTAAATATCCTTGAGATGGATGACCTAACCTACGATGCCACAACCAAGCCTGTCGTTCAGTCGTTCCATGAGCAAGCATTGCAGTACCTTGTTGGTTCACTTCGTCCACATGGTACAATCCATTCTTCTCAATGCCACGCCAATAATCCTCCCCATCTAAATATCCTTTACCACACAGAAATTAGGAAACATCAGAACTTTACAATTTAGTTCTTTTATTAAATGACTTATTGACAGCAATTTATGAGAAAGGTTGGGAACATAAAGACAGTTTTTTAAAGCCAACGAAGGCCAAACATCAATACTACCTGATCCCTTAACAGGTACCAAACTTCCATTGGCAGCCTGAACTTGAGATCTTTTTTGTTCAGTAGGGGTATGAAAGTCATAAAATTCATACGACATTTTGTCAGTAGCACCGCAGTTAAAAATCCAATTATTTATTTATTTATTTATTTTTTTGATTGGGATTGGAGTACTTTAGGGTTCGAAATTGAAACATGGGCCTGGGTTCTTGTTGACGCTCAATTTGTGCACCCCCAAAATATCCAAGGATAATAAGAGTTCCAAGCTTGGAATTTCCAGAATTCCTACTCAGCTCAATTTTCCTCTCTTCCAAAAATATTTTCCAAATGTTTTAATCCTTGTTGTGTTTTAATGAATTCTCAAAATTCCCTTCTAGTTGCAAAAAATACATATGTTTGTCAATGTATTTTTATTTTTATTTTTCAAAATTGCAAAAGGAAAATAGAAAAAAAAAAAGAAGAAAAGAAAAGAAGAAAAAGAATTAAAAAGGATGATCTGTAATTTTAATCTTAAAAATCAATTTTAAGATTAAAATGGCAAATGTTTATATTTTATTTGTGTTTCCGATTTTTAATCGAAATATGTTTTATGTTTTTAATTTTAATTAATTCGAAAAATTAATTAGAAGGGTTTAATTAAGAGAATTTGGGAAAAATTAAGAAAAAGGGTTAAATTGAAAAGAATTAAAAGAAGTTAGGAAAATTGGAGAAGAGAAGAAGGGAAGGAGGGACTCGATTGAAAACGGACCCAAAGTTCTGGGGGCCAAAGTCAAAATCTGGAAACGAGAGGGGCGGAAAATAGAAGTGCCAGAAAGAAGAGTCCAAAACGCGTCGTTCCACTATGAAACGACGTCGTTTTGTTTAAGTAAAAAAACAAAAAAAAATAATAAACGAAAACGAAAGAATGAAGATCGAAGCAAAAACCAGACGAAATCGAAGGAAGCAGAAATCGAACGAGAATGAACAAAGAGGATGAAACAGAAACAGTTTGAGATCAAATCAGAACGAAACAGTGAAGAGAGAGAAGAACCTCCATCCTTCGACTGTCTAACGAGTGATGGAGACAGAAGACGGAAAGCAAGCTTGAAGAAGAAAGAGAAGACAGACGATTAAAAGTGAAGACAGACGAAGAAAACGCGTCGAAGGTGATGGACGTTTGGACGGCTGCATTCAAGAGGGGAGACGTGGCCAGCTAGAGGCCACGGGTGATTTCCTTGAAAAGGACGAAAGAGGGAGAGGGGAGACTTTCGAAGGGAGAGGGTTCTGGAGAGAAAATAGAAATAGTAAGCTTTCTGTTCTTCATTGAGGGTTTCTTATTTCAACTGATTGGATTTTGATTTCTGTAATTTGAGGTTGGAGAGTAGATTCTAGGATTACAGAAATTGGGGATTTCTATTGTGAGAACCAGAGTCACAAACTGAAGTCAATTTTGACAAATTGTTCAATTCATTCCGGTGCTTGTTGCACAGTTCATTTAGTCAATCTTAGCATTGGTCTGCTGCTGACTGGTGGTCTTGGTTTATTGATGAATTTCAAGTTTCAAATATGCATTTTTTGTCATGAGATTGCAAGTTAAAATTCAGTTCTGAAATGTTGAGTTGTCTTGGACCATTAGTTTATCTGCTGCCATGTATCACTGTCCAGGAACTGTTCTTTCAAGATTATCATTGGCAGATGTTCTGTTGTGCAGCAGTATAGTATGACTTCATCTTGCTTACCCTTTTTATGTCATTTCTGTTGTTGATAGTTTTGCATGATAAGAGATTGTTGATGAAGAATATGAAATTGAAATCTTTGCTTGCTGCTTATACAACTGAATCCAGAATGTCAGATTCATTTTTATACAAAACCAGTTTGCCTAATATATCTTTTCTGGATTATCAACTTGCATGATCAATGTTGTTATAGACTGCTATTGGTTGGTGAATAAGATCCTAAGGCAT
>CANUEY010008356.1:0-24130 GCA_948099555.1 Croton setiger | reverse complement strand
ACTAGATACATCAATGACTATCATTTGCATTGGGGCTTTACTTAGAAAATATAGGTACCAAATGTGTAATTATCTAAAAATGATTTCCAAATGCTGCTTTTGTTTGTTTAATCAATTGTGTGATTGATTTGTCATGAATGTGGGGCTGATTGGTTGAATTTTGCATGGAGGACCAAATTGCAATTTTCCAAAAATTCAAGGACTAAAACCGTAATTTTCCATATTTGAACCAAAATGATAATTTGGCATGCTTGAATGTTTGTAAGTTGTTTTTGGGGTTAATTTGCAATAAAAACAACTTTTGGGGCTGTTTTGTAATTTTGCAAAATATGGGGCCAAAATGTAATTTTTCATATTTTGCATTTTATTTTCAAATTGATGTGTTTAACATGTTTTATATGTTAGTGTGTTGTTGTTTAAATATTTCATGTGATAAAATGATAATTTTCCCTTCCGGGGGCCTTTTTGCAATTTTTATAAAGTTTGAGGACTAATTTGCAATTTTTCATGAACTGTCTTTAATTGCTTATTTTGGGCGCCGGTTTTTAATTTGGGAATAATTCGGGTAGAATGTAAATTTTAGGAATCGTTTGTAATTATTTTCTCCGGAAATCGGAGAAAGAATAATTTAGACCTAAGGGCTGTTTATTTTTCCGCAATTTAAATTTCCGCAATTTATTGCTTTCCGTCTTGTGTTTGTACAAATGATTTAATTCACCGATTAGGAGCATCGATAGCGGCTTTTCAAAAATAACTGTCTTAAATTTAATTTTCGGAAAATCAAATTTGGTTTCAGAGGCTGGTAAATCCGGGCGTTAGTCGAAATGAAATTTCGGCTAACATACCCTACCCGCTTACCTGAATCTTTGGTTCGGATTTTTGCCTTATCCAAAATAAAAACGGAGTCAATCTTTTTTGTTTTTCTTAAAAACCGGTTCCTGAAATGGGTGGCGACTCAAAAACAGATTTTAAGACCGACTAGTTCGGCACCTCAACCGAACGCCTTTACCTGTTTTCAAACCGAAATGAAAAAGAAATTTTACAAAACCTCTCCTATCCTCACAGGTCGGGGCGAGGGCCGACCGCTGGCGGGTTCGAAAAATCGGGTCCGTCGACAGTTCTGCTTTGGAGGCCCACTTTGGTTGTTCTGTTTTGGCAGCATGATACTGGGCCAAGTTTTATTCTGGCCCATTCTTTCCTTACCCATATCTGCGGGCTGCATAAGCACGGGCTATGTGGGCATGCTTGTTACTCTGGCTTCATCGACAGCGTGGGTCCAGTCATGTTCTGGACTCTTCTGTTCTGCCTCTGCTAGGGTTTCCTTCGTTGTCCCCTACCATTCCAGTCGCTGCTCTTTCTATCAACCCTCCAAATCCAAGCGGCTAGAGGCCTTCTCAGGTGCCGGTGGCCTCTAGGTTGTCCACGGCGGGGAGGCAGCCTCCTTGGTACCTCTTTTCCGGTTGCTTGGCCACCATTCTGGGTAACCTATCAACTTGAAACACCCCTCGCGGGTATGTTTCTTACCCCCACAGTGGGAGCACTCCAGTTTCTCCTTGTCATCCTCTCACCGAAGTGATGACTTCGCCCTCTATTTGGCGTTGTCTGACCGGTTCCCAGTGGCTAAGCCACTTCCATTCTCTGAGGGGTTCATCCCCTATGACGAGTGATCTCACTTTCTGAGAATCCCCCTCCTCTGTATCTCCCTTCTAATCGTTGTATAAGCAACCTCAACTGGAGGAAGAGGATCTCGATTGAGGAGATCTCTTCTGTCTTTATCGAAATCTTCATTGATACCAGCCAAAAGTTGATAAAGTCGTTGCCTCTGTATCATCTCGTTGTAGACAGTGATGTCTACTGGATCCCTCGTGGGATTTGGCTCCCTTCTATCGATCTACTTCCAGATCGATAAAAGTTTACAATAGAAGGTTTCGATCGAATCTGGTCACTGCCTTAAGTTGTTTTCCTTTACAGTGAGATCAAAGATTTGCAATTCATCTCTACCACTGTTGTACAAGGCCTTGATGTCTTTCCAACGATCTCTGGTGATTGGATAATCTAGGAATTGATTTACTAAGTTTGGATCGATGTTTTCTAGGATCCAGCTAATAACACTGGAATCTGCTTGTGCCCACTTTGTGTAATCTGCATCGGTAACCGGCAGGGGGTTGGCGATGATGTGCCTGAGCCTCCCCCTGCCATTAATGGCTATATACATCAATCTCGACCATTTTGTGTAATCATTGTGATTTAATTTTTCTGGAATGTATATGGATTGATCGGTTATTGTTTCTGTTGCAGGTTTCTGAGAATTCAACTTTTGGAACAGTTCCAGAAGTTGATTTAGGGTATTTGACTGATCTGAAGTCTCCATTATGGAGGAGCTAACTTCATCGGCCTTTAAAGAGGGTTTCTGTTTTCAAGTAAATGATGAGCTAATCTAATTTAGGTCTTTTGACCAAAACATTCAAGCTCTGATACCATGTTAGAAGAATAAGCAAGAATTAGGATTTCTGGAATTGTAAACAAGAATTAAAGATTGTAATGTAATGATCTTATTAATCTGTAATGCTATGTTTTTATATTGATTACAATTGATCCTAAATCAAGTAGGAATTGTAAAACAAATCTGTTTATTAATAAAATTCTTCTTCTTTCTGGATTCCTTTTCCTTTCTGAATTCTGTATTCCTTCAAAGAGGAATTTTTGTTCATCCTGAGCTAATAACAACTAATTCAAGGGATAAAATTTGATTTGGGCATGGTATACTAGTAAATGAGTGATGGTGCATATTTGAATTCAAACGTTGAAAAATTATATGTTGACCATAACTTTTACTTTCTATCCAATTTCCCAGTTTGTTTCTTGTATTTATTTGTTATCACTTGAATTGAAGAATTTTTGTAATTATTATAACGGGCTCCATTAGCCAGATACCAAGTCAAATTTTCAAACTCAATATAATTATATAATGTATATCAATTATTATAAAATTGCCACCACCTATCTAATGCCAATCAAATTTATGCTTCTTTTGAAATAAAACAAAATACAATATAATATACAGATTGCAGAAATTTTAAATTCTTATGTTTCTTTATGAATTTAAATGTAGATAAGAAAGAACGTGAACGTTAAAATTATATGTTGAGCTTTTTTTTTCTTGAATAAATATGTTGAGCTTGACATCTTATCATTTTGTCGCCAAAGACTTATTATTGTTGGACCGATTTAATCGTTGAAAGTCAATAAATTTTGTTAATTGAGTACGCCGACACCACCCTATTATTTTAACATTTGTGGGCTAACAGTTTCGGTATTGTCGAAGTATACGCTATTATAATTTGTATAGCGGTATGGAGGGCTTAATAGTAATTAAAAGTCCATTTTTTTCAAAAAAAAAAAAATAAATAAATAAATAAAACTTGTAATTAAAGTCCATAGTTATTAATTTTTATAATTTCCTGAACACCCACTATTATCCTGAAGGAAACCACGACAATGTGAAGGCGAAAATTCAAGACAGGATTCCAGACACCAGAGGCTAATATACTTCTAAATTACTATAACATTTAGTTTCTGTCCAACTTCCAACTTTTGTTCTCTTATTTGTTATCACTTGAATTGAAGAAGTTTTAATTATTCGAACTGGCTGCCATATACCAAGTCACATTTCCAAAATTTAATGCAATTCTATGCATTTAAAGTACTGTTTTTAAATGAAATTAAATTTTGTTAAGTTATTTGTATTTAAACTCATGAACTCAAGTCAAAGTTACTCTAATCATTTGATTTGACTAGAGATCTTTTACATTACCCTTCCTCTTTAGAGGCAGAAATTAGTAGACTAATTCGAAGGGAAAGGAAAAAATTTGTTTGAGCTATTAATTGTAGTAGTTTTGGAATCTTGATTTCAGTTTCATAAACACAAAAGCAAAAGCCAAATCAAACGATTTGTAATTAGAAACAACAATTTGTGCATGCTAATTTTTATTGGCATCTTGTGTAGTTTGAACAAATCAAACAAGCCAATTATATTTTTTAACATAATTTCCAGTATCAGAATCAAACAAGTAAACACCATCATCTCTTGCTGACCAAACACAGTTTTTATAACCACACATACGAAAAAACTTAGGCCCTACCCAAAATACTCTAAATGTGCCTCCATACCGATGTTCACCCGTCCAATCGAACTGACACCAGAATCGTGTAGTTGCCCAAATGTTCAAACAAAATTTGAATTGAAATTCTTGTAATGAAGTTAGTGATTGGATGCCTAGAAAATCATCGCCAGACCAGCATTCAAGCACAAGAACCAGATCGTAACTTAAGTTGTTGACTATGTGAACGTTATATTCTGGAAAAATACAGAAACCAGAACAAGATTGATGATTTATTGCAAATAAAATCACTACGACGAAAAGCACTGGATCAACACTCAACATCATTCTCTTCTTATGCAAATGGAGATTGTTGTGTTGTTATGTAATATATATAGTTTTCTTTCATTTCACTCTCTAGTTCTTGAAATGTGTTTTTGATGCATCATATAATATATAAAAGTAGAAGCCTTCCAAGATTAGGAGACTCATGAGAAAACTTCCTTCTAGTTAAAGAGTATTCCAATACCATAGGATTAATTTATAATGAGCGAGATGTTGAAATTCAAAATTAGATGTGAGAGAGTAGTTGTTGGGTTTTAGAGAAGGAAATTTGGAAATGCAACTTTAAAAAACGTAATTCAATCAATCAAAATCCTTTTATTTTATTTTTTTAAACAATTCATCGGATTATCTGGATTGAGTGTCGATATCAAAAGTAATGTATGCAGTTTATAAAATTTTACTCATTATTAAAAATTAAACAAAAAATAAGTTTGTGCCGTTGATTTTACAATTATTTATAATTTGTAATATATATTCAACTTATAACTCGTTGGTCTTAATCTCCAAACTAAGTACTAAACAATTCAACGAGAAGATTGGAGTGCTCTTGCTTGCACCTCTAAAAAATATTACAAAATACAACTCACTTGATTTATTAATGAATCGAAATATCTCATGTAACTATATCTTCATCATATCAAGAAGGGAAATTGTACCAATTAGCACACTTCAGTACTTTTAATTTAAAAAATGACACATACATTTTCATATTTAGCAAAATAGCATTTTTGTTGTGCTTTTATTTTTTTTATTTTTTTTAATTTCTAATATTATTTAAAAAAAAGTAAAATTGCTTTAATTTACATCCATTTTCCAATTTTGTTATAGCATGGACAAAATCAATTTTCCGACCACCATTTGTCACTATTTACCGTTGGGAATGACCAGCCGAAGTCATCAGTCACCAGTCCAGGCAACAACGACCTCAACCAGTAACAGAGCTCTATCGAATGACAATTGTAATGGTGTTTTCGTTTGATTCTAGTTTAGATTTTTTTAAGATTTAAAAACTTTAAACTTTTGATTCAAATAATTTTCGGTGATAAATTTTCAATCTGAGGTCACCGGACAAAAGCCCAGGCGAAGAATACTTATCTTGTCATCGTATTTTAGTTAGAAAAAATGTCAATTTTCTTCGCCGATGGACTGTTTGTATTTTTCGATGACACACGGTAAATTTACGAAATAATAAGGTCATATTTAAAATTAGTAATATATATTGATGTCAAAATTTTTAAATAAATTGTATCAGTCCAACTAAGTTTTTAAATGGATCAGATTAGAATTAATACTAAACAGATTAATAATTTACTGACATTAATCTAAGGCGTAAAGAAGTGAAAAAACGTAGCAATTTAAGCTTATCCGGAGAATCAAGATAAGCCAATCACTTCGCTGACTCGTTGGCTAGACATGGAACGGATAGGAATGAAGATTTTTTTACTTAAATTAGTTTGAACATGCTATTGTTTCTTACCGTTATATATATAAGATAGCCAACCATTTAAATATGCATAGTTGGTGATATAAGTGTGGGTAGCATTAATCAAATTCAAGAGCTTCATTCTACAATTGGCTATATCTTTTTATTATTATTATTATGAAACAAAACACTAAGAAATCCGAATATACTGAATAAATTAGAATTTTATAATTAATTTGGAAATGAATTTATTAAACAATGTATTGAATTTGCAAATAAATTTAGTATTAAAGTGATTAGTTTAAAACTTAAATGAAGTTTTTTTTATTCCAAACATCATCAAGCCGATTTATAAAAATTTTATGGAATTTAATGAACCCTTAACCTGCTAAAAGGATAAAGAATAAAGACTTGAAATTCTAAGCCAGAAATATATACATCTCCCTTTTCAACTAAGTTTCAATTGGGTAATTTATTTTCAGATTTTAAATAATCTGATTGAAAATATTCAATTTTAAAACTCTTTTATGTTGTTAGACTCTAAGATTCTTATGTATGAATTCTATCTATTTTTACTGTTAAATTCTTATGTATGAATTCCATCTATTTTTACTGTTAATTAGTGTCAAAAAAATTAAACTTATCTTCATATTATATTTATTTCTGATCCTAATTTAAAATAAAATATTTTTTATTTAATTTATTTAATAATAATAATAATAATAATAATAATAATAATAATAATAATAATAATAATAATAATAAACCCAAAATTTTGCAAAAAAAGAAATCAATAAACCAAAACTTTGCAAAAAAAAAAAAACAAATAATCCAAAATTGTATTAGAAAATCTTCATCACTTGAATTTCATCAATATTACCACAACTGCTACTTTCCTTTCTCTTTCTCTCTCTTCCCTCCCCTTCTCTTTTGTTTTCTCTTTCTTCCATGGCTGAAGAAGACAATCCGCCACCGCCGGCTCCTCCGCTTGTTTGAGCGGCGAATTAAGACCACTGGTCTAGAGCAACGACCTTTGCGTGGCCAGCAGCTTTAATCCTTCACTCGATGCGACCCTAATCTAAGCCCAGACGCATACTCTCTTCAGCTTCAATCCTTCACTCCTTCAGCTTTTGACAGTTTGAGACCTTCTAATCCCAGACTAGAATCGGACACTAAGGCTCAATTTGGTTTGGTTGCGCTATTTGTTTTGTGTTTTCATGTTTTATGTTTTTTAAACTTTTTGATTTTGCATTTTGATGTTGGATCTTTTTAATTTTAAGGTTTAGTTGCATTGGTATTTGAGGGGGGAGAAGATGGGGGTGAAGGATAGAGAGGATGTGATTTTTAGGTTTCAAAAGCCAAATAAAGAATCCAATTCTGTGTCTTTTTTGTTCTACCAAACTGAATTGAAGGAAGTGGGTTTGTTTATGGTGGAGGAAGAGAGGGTTACGTTTTGATGATGGAGAAGAATGAGATGAAACTTTAGTTAATTTAGATTTTTATTAACAATAATATTTTTTTAAATAATTTATTATTATTATTATTATTATTATTATTATTATTATGGTGAAGGTAATTTTATCATATTTTAAAGGATAATTATTTTTAGGTCTCTGAAATTTGGCTTAACAGATTCGGAAGTCCTTCTATTTTGAAAATTGTATCAATGGGTCACTCTCAGATTCTTCCGTCTACTTTGACCATTAATCAACGAAAAAGTCAACGTTTTTTTTTTTTTTTTTCAAAATGACAAAACTTAGCATGTTAGACTACATGTTAACCAACTACACCACAACACCTTTAGTGTATGAAATTGACGTGATAATATTTTATTGTGTAAGGCACAACCATTCACCTTTTATCACTATAGCAATTATCTATTATTTCAATTAAGATTTTATTAAATAATTACATATTTATTTTTTATCATCCTAGACAAGTCTAAAAGTTAGAAGAGAAAGTTTAACTTTTCCGAAAAATTAAAAAGAATTTAATTTAGAGTTTATTTGGAGAAATTAACAAAAATTAGAAAACTCATATTTTTTATTTGGAGAATTTAACAAAAATTAGAAAACTCATATTTTTTAGGGGTAATTATTTTTGGGTCTCTGAGATTTAGTTTAATGTACTCTGCATCTCTCTATTTTGGAAATTGTATCATCGGGTGTCCCTGAGGTTTGGCCTAATGTACTCTGGGGTCCTTCTAATTTTTGTTAATTTCTCCAAATAAAAAATATGAGTTTTCTAATTTTTGTTAATTTCTCCAAATAAAAAATATGAGTTTTCTAATTTTTGTTAATTTTTCCAAATAAACACTAAATTTTCTGTAAACTCTTTTTAATTTTTCGGAAAAGTTAAACTTTTCCTTCTAACTTTCAGACTTGTCTAAGATGATAAAAAAAATAAATATGTAATTATTTAATAAAATCTTAATTGAAATAATAGATAATTGCTATAGTGATACAAGGTGAATGGTTGTGTCTTACACAATAAAATGTTATCACGTCAATTTCATACACTAAATGTGTTGTGGTGTAGTTGGTTAATATGTAGTCTAACATGCTAAAGGTCTCAAGTTTGAAACCTCAGTTTGGTTGTTTTTTATTTTTATAGTGAGTGGGGCCCACAGGTTTGATTTAAAATTAGGATGGTTTGATTCAAATAAATTATGGTTCGATTCAAAAAAACCAAATGGTAGTTTTGTCATTTTGAAAAAAAAAAACGTTGATTTTTCCGTTGACTAACGGCCAAAGTGGATGGAAGGACATGAGAGTATTATTTCAAAAGTTAGGGACCCGTTGATACAATTTCCAAAATAAAAGACCTCCAAGTCTATTAAGTCAAATCTCAAGAATCCAAAAATAATTACCCCTATTTTAAAATTATAAAAAAATTGATTTTTTTAATATAATTAATGCGAATAGAACAAAATTTAGATTGAAAGATTTTAAAGTTTAAAGGCAGAAAACTAAAAAGACTTTAAAATTGGATATTTTTTATGAGATGACTTTTGAGTGCATATTAGGTATAAACTTAAGGACTTACAAATTATTTATTCTATATAATTAGACACTAACTTTTCTTTTCATACTAAAGGAGCAATGGTTTCTCACTTAGATATTCGTTGGCTCTTATAAGTGCCTTAGGTGTTAGTCTATTAGGCTTTATTGTAGTGTTAAATTTAAAATCGAAAAATATTTTTTTACAAATTAAAATTGAAATACCTATTTATCACATACACAAAAATTTGAGTGAAATCGTTAAAATTTGTTTTCAAATTTAAAAAGAATAATTATAAATTATTTTTAAAATTTGACAAAATATATTATTTTGTTCATCTAAATTAGATTCTTTTATCTTTTTTAATTTAAATTTCATTTATCCTTTTATTATCTCTTCTAAATTGTGAAATTATCATGGGTACATGTTTGATTGATATCCAGAAGTTGTGGTCCTTAAAGTGGGATAGATTCCTAATTTCCAAACTGTAGAACATACAAAATTGATAAATTATTCAAATTAAATTGTTTATATTAGAGATGTGTACCTAGTAATGATCATTTGCTGAAATCAAAGAAGATGAACCATTGGTTTGTGTGTTTCTATGTTATACAATCAAATTTGCAGAAGTTTACTCAAGGAACGTAAGTTCTTTATTGATTTCTTGCCCTCCCGAAGACCATGACCATTTATATACTTTATTTTAGGGTTAAATTCTATTTCGGTTCTTGAACAAAATAACCTAATTGGTCTATACACTTTAATTACCATATGGTTTGACACTTTTATAGACGAAATTCCTAATTTGATCACCAAATTTAATTGACTATTTAAATTTGTTTATCATATACCTTAATTGTTTACATATTTAGCCCACACATATAGAATTAATTACCAAATAATTCTAACAATCTTTCACTTAAGCTAACATAAGCTAAATAAACTGCATACACCTTAATGAGCTTAAAGAAACGCAATCATACACAAGGTGTCATAACAATCTGGTCCATTGATCATATTAATAAAGGACTGAAGGGCTAGTCGCCACATTTATTATTTCTATAACACATTACCAAAACTCTCAAATGACATAGACCAATTATAGGAGTGCAACATCGAAAATACGTGCAATGTGATCCAATCATGCCTTTTTCCAACTGATCAACTTTAAGTGAGATCAATCATAAATATAATACAAAGTGCAAAACACATAATAAAGTGAAAATCTAAATTTTCTGCAGAAACTGAATGTACTTACAAAATATATCCACTACCAAATAGTGCATATATAAATATAATATAAACATAATGAATTAACTCCCACTGAGAGTCTCAAATAATGTGACACCCATATGAGTAGTGTACTTATGAAATACCTTTGGTACCATTGCCTTAGTGAGAGAATCTACAATTATGGAGTTCGTTCCAATATGCTTTATGGATATTTGTCCACTTTGTATCCTCTCTCGCACAGCCGGAAACTTAATCCCAATATGTTTCGATTGAGATGAGCTTTTGTTGTTGTTGGAGAATAAAACTGCTGCTCTATTGTTACTGTATAAATTTAATGGCTTTTCAATGCCAATAATAATATGCATTCCTGTGACAAAGTTCCTCAGCCAGATTGCCTGATTGAATTCCTTATAATTTGTTACAAATTTTGATTCCATGGTATAGGTAGCTACAAGAGTTTGTTTTGCACTCTTCCAAGAAATAGCACCACCAGCGAAGAGATATATGTAGCCTGATATGGATTTTCTACTGTATTGGCATCCACCGATGTCAAAATTAATATACCAATGATCTCAAGCTGATCTAATATCCTGTATATGAGCATATGTCCTTTCGTTCTTTGAAGATATCTCAAGAATCTTTTGGCTTCTTTCTAATGTTCCAATTTTGGATTACTATGATATCGCCCTAACATGCCAACTATAAATGAAATATCTAGACGAGTGCAAACTTGAGCATACATTAGAATACCAACTGCTGACATATATCGAAACTTCTACATCTCCTGAATTTCAAGTTCACATTTTGAACACTAATTAATACAGAATTTATCTCCTTCAGCGGCTAGGGTATCAATCGTATACTACTTTACATACTAAAAATCTTAAGCACTTTCTCAATATAGCCTTTTTGAGATAATCTAAAAATATCTTGAGAATTATCTCAATATATCTAGATCCCTAGTACAAAAGAAGCTTCGCCTAATTATTTCATCTCAGAAAGTTTTGAAAGAAAAACTTTGGTTTCGTGCAGCAATATTTTACAGTTAGTTGGAAGCAATATGTCATCCACATACAAGACGGAAACATAAACCTAGTTCAAAAAAATTTGATACACACAATCTTTCACAATATTTGTCTCAAAACCAAATGAGATAACTACTTTATGGAACTTAAAGTACCATTGACGAGAAGCTTGTTTGAGTCTATAAATGGATTTTTTTAATTTGCATATTAGTCACTTTGGATCTCTAAAAACGAATTTTTTTAGTTGTACCATACAAATGGTTTCATCAACGTCACTATAAAGAAATGCAATACTGACATCCATTTGATATAAGTCAAGATTAAAATATGCAATTGACTTCATTATTATACTAAAAGAGGTTTTTGATGAACTAAAGAGAGAATATTTCTTTATAGTCAATCCCTCTTATTATGAGTGAAGCCTTTAGCTATAAGATGAGCCTTATATCTCTCCATACAATTAGCATCCCTTTTGGTTTTATATATCCATTTGCAACCAATGAGTTTCTTTCCTTCAGGCAATGGGATAAAATTCCAAACTTGATTGTCTTGCATTGACTTATATTCTTTACCCATCATCTCAATCCACATTTGAGAGTTGGAATCTTACATGGCATGATGAAAGCTGATTGGATCATCTTCCACCATGTCTATAGTATCCTGATATTCTTGAAGTATATATTAGATAATTATTTGGAATAACATTTCTTCTCTCTGTAGTAGACCTCCTTAAAGGCACATGCAGGTTCTGGCTCAAATTCTTGAGGTTTTTAAGTTTATTCTTGAGGAAGAACAACTGCTTCATTCTGATGGCAAAGTTGTTCAACATTGTATTCTACTAGAATCTGAATTGCTTTTGGAACAGTAGCAAGTGTAGGAACTTGAATACTACTAGGAGGAACAATAGGAATTGATGTTGAGTATTCCTTACTTGATCCCTCCTCAAAGACAATATTTCTAACTGTATTTCTCCCTAAACTCAACATCCTCAAATAATGTTGCAATTTTCGTCTCAAAAATAGTCCTTGTTGTAGGATTACAAAACTTATAACCTCTTGACCACTCAAATAGCCAACAAAGTAGATGCTAACAGTTTTGAGTCCAATTTAGTCTCATTGGGCCCATAAGGCCTTGCCTCAGTAGGTCATCTCCAAACATACAAATGCTTTAAACTGGGCTTTCGTCCAATCCAAAGCTCATAAGATATTTTTGCAACTGCATTAGTTAGTACCCTATTAAAAAGATAAGCTACTAGAGACTTTTGCAAAGAACAATGACTAATCATACTCCTCACCTGTAACAACATATGACCTATATGCATCATTAAAACAGACTAATTTTTTTTTTATCATACACATGACATGCCATATAACCTCATTGCTACAACCCCTATACTAGATATTAAAAGTCACAATTATAATTTACAATTATACACCTATATGCGACCAATTACCACTACTATACTATAAGTTTACATAGTATGCAAGCTAAACAAAACACATTGACATAATTTACATATTAGAAACTCTATATGCGATGCAATGACAACTACCATGCATATGACATGCCATATACTTTTCATTATAACCTTTAAACCAATTATTACATGCCTTACTCATAATTTACATATCATATAACATAATTCTATATGACAAAATTAAATGAATGATGCAATGCGAGGAAGAGAGAGAACCTAGGCTTTAGATGACTGACCCGAGCAGAAATGAGGTGAAACTGACGCCGTTAGTTGCCAAACAAAAACTTGAAATCATGCAATTTGATGAGTTGCATACTCAACAAGTATAAACTAAAACAATTTAAAACAAAATAATAAATGCCAATTCAAAACCATAAACCAAACCTGTGTATGACAAACTTATTTCTTATGATTCCATTTACTTTGAGAGTTGTAACCAATTTAACCAATAATTCTATAACAACAAATACATATAACGATTTACAGATATCTATGTCATATGATTATGTTTACTCTGTAAGCCATACCTAATATAACCAACAATATCAAACAATACCATAATGACCATCACATATAGCTAGCTAGTGACAAATTTTGTTTATATGACCGGGAATCATTAGTCTCAAATGAATCAGTCTCATATAACAGTCAAAACCTCGTAAATCACATTCTCATAATAACAGTCGAAACATAGCAATGTGCAAATGCAGATGACATGTAATTCCATTTAGTTTCATTGTGATCCATCAAGTCAAGTATTACTCTAGGAATTTCACATATCATATAACAAATGGCTGGCCTGTAACATAGACCTGAATGATTTATAGGTCCATCTCATATTCATATATTGACCTATAGGTCCATCTGTAATAAGTAACCACATATTGACTTGAAGGTCCATCTGTAACCATATATCGATCCAAAGATTCATCTGTAACAAATATTGACCCGAAGGTTCATTCGTCAATACATATAGAGACTCATAGGTCTCTTTTGTGAAATTTGCAAATACTAATCAAGATGGTCACAACGGCCTTAATTAGGTCCTGTCAGAATGTGTTTGCATGACATATAAACATTTATCATAGCATTTCATATAATCCAATGACCGGGCTTCAATACTAGTCCAAACAAATATTTCAATATAAATCATCATTTCATAAATATCTCAATTGACAAATAAAACAAGTAAGTTTACACTTTCCTCAAATCTACAAGCTAGATCGGGTCTCAGGTTGTTTACCCCCCCCCCCCTCTAATACTCGATTCTCCTATATTACATAACATAAAAAATATTTAAATTATCATATAAACAATTCACATATAATATGATGCATGATTAAACATTTATTCCTTTTAATTAATTTGATTCCACAACAAAATAATCTTATTTCCTTTGAATTTTCACTTATAACATATATTTTCTATATTAAAAACATTTAAAAATATCATTCAAATAAATTTCCAAACTTAATTTATCCTATACTATTCATATTTAACAATATCTATAATTATCTAACTCAATTTATTAGACAATTAGTCCAAGCTATAAAAATAAATTCAATTTAAACCAAAAAGTACTGAATTGAATAGTTTTCAAAGTTTTCAGGGACTCAATTGAAGTCTGGCAGCAAGTTCAAGGATCAACATATAGTTTCCAGAAATTAATTTGGGCGGAGGGACTAAATTGCAACACTTTTAAAGTTTCCAGGGGCTTAATTAAAATACGACAGTAACTTTAGGGGCTAAAACATAATTTTTTAAATTCAATTTAGGCGGAAGGACCTTATTGAAAATAATTAAAACTTCAGAATGACCTATTTAAAAACGTGCTTGAACTTCAGGGCCTAAAATGTAATCTGTCAAGAATGAAATCTGGCGGGAATAAATTTTAAAACTTTGCTGGAAGGAATAAATTGCATTGAATTATAAATTTTAGGGGTCAAAATGTAATTTTACTAAATTTAGGTACTCGGGAGGAAATTTTCATCAAAACGCAGCATGTGCTGCCGTTTTGATCTTCCTCCAGCCAACAACCTTCCCCGCAATACCTTGTTTCTGGACCCAACTTCTAGGCGATTTTTCGACGGTTTTTGGCGACTTTTCCGGCCATTTCTCGCCACCAATATCTTCTCAGGAACTCCTTAAAGCTATCCCAATAACCCAAAAAAATTCACTCTAGGCTTCTTCCTTTTTCTCTCTTTTTGTTCCTTCCTACACACTGCTCTATTTTTGGGTACTCACTGTTTTTTTTGTTTCTGGATTCTCTCTTCCCTTTCTTTCCTTTCTTCTACATTCTTAGTCTTCCCTAGGTACCCTAGAAGCCCTGGAGCAAGCTCAACTTCTTTTTTTTTCTCTTTTCTTTATTTTCTCTCTTTCTCTTCTTTTCTGTTTTTGCTTTGTTCCCTTCTGTTCTCTCACATCTTCCATCTCTTCAACCTTTAATCCAGCCACTAAAAGGAACAAAACTAAACAATAACTTTTACACCTCCTACTTGTTTTAAACTTAAATTATCCAAAATATCTAAAACTTACTTTATCCTTTTTCTCATCATTTACCTTTTTGTTTTCTATCCAAAACCAATTCTTTTAACTAATTTTCTTTCATTTTAAATCTCAAATTAATAAGTAAAACCAATATTTAAAGTTTTGACGAAATCAGGTTCGAAAAATATTCGCGGCCTGGTCTGCACCGAAACCGACCTCGGTACCTCGGCGATGCGGCGGAACCAAAATTTTACGACATCGTCATAGTTTTAGGGTTCCAAAACAAATAAACATTCATTATGTTCTAAAAATTTGAGGTCAAAACTATTTCTTTTAAATTATTTGCGTTACCGACGTTTTTATCGGTCGCGGCAGCACAAACCCTAAACATGTCTTGTTTACGTCAATCGACTGTAAACAAGCCTAAAAACTTAACTTATTTATATTCTTTAATTATTTCCAATAACATATTCATATCTATAATTTCTTAACAAGTAAGAAACTTCTATTTGAAATGATGCTTATGGAATAAGTTACGTAAAGTGCAATTTATGTGTATAATGACGTCACACTTGATGTTTAATTTGGTTAGGGATGTTACATCACCATATCTATAAGAGTCATGCTATGCCTCTCAGGTACACCATTCATGCTAGGTGTACTAGACATTATTTATTTAAGGACTATACCACAATTTTCTAGGAAAATAGCAAGATGTCCTAGACGTTGTTCTCCTGGAAAGTCATATTTGCCATAATACTCACTACTATGGTCAGATCTAAAACATTTACTCTTGTTTCCAAGTTGATTCTCAACCTCGACCTTATAAGATTTGAAAACGTCAAATGACTCTGATTTCTCATTGTTGACGCTTGACTTTCACCCCCGGAAAATACCCAATAATGATAAAAATTCAAGTTTTGTGAGATTTCCATGATTCCAGTCAAAACAATTTCGTTATTTCAAAAAAAAAATTATTATAGCTATTTTAATTATTGGTTTGTTTTCGAAAATATTCTAAAAATTTTCCTTTTTAGATTGTCGGTTTCTTTTATCGGTCCCCAAAAAATTTATTTGAAATTAATTAATTATTTTAAATGATATTTTAAAAATTATTTATTTATTTATTTGTGTCAAACTAAACCAATTCAAGTTGAACCTACCTAGTTTGAGTTGAACCAATCTGGCTTGATTCAAGGTCAAACCTATATAGAGCTTAAATTTTTGCCTTCTAAATGAGGCAGCCAAAACACAATGTATAAGGCAAGATGTCGCATTTTGCTACTCTTTGGGAAGCAGAATGAGAAATTAGGAGTAGGAAAGGGAAAATGAAATAAAGTGAAATTGAAGAAAGAAAATGAAAGAGCAAAGCAAAGTTCAAAAATGAAACGAAAGCAAAAGAGAGGAAGAATGAGAGAGAGAGAGAGAGAGAGAGAGAGTATGTGTGTGTGTGTGTGTGAGTGATTTTTGATAAACTCTGAAGGAAGGTAATGATTGAAGGGGTTTCTGGCTTCTTTCGTGCAGGAATGGAAAAGAAAACAATGATGAAAAAGGGACCACTGCTTAGTTGTGATGAAAGGGAAAGTCAACTGCAGAGGGATGAAGTGGCAATCCAGGTGCCGGTCGAGCGTGGGTAGAAAGCTAGCCAATCGGCTGAAGCGGTGAGAGAGACGAATGGCTTAAAAATCGGAGGCATGCTGTGAATACTCAAATTTTAAGGTCCGAAAAGCTGAGTTGTTCAGACTGCAAACAGTCAAGCCGGACTGGACGTCTCTTGCTGAAGTATGCCTTCATGGTATTAGAAACGTCCGAAATATTACGAAGATCACGGAAATGAACTCCGAAAAGTCATTGGAGTCCCGGAACGTCCCGAAAAGGCTCCGAAACGAAAAATCGCGAAAAGCTGCAGGAAGGCACTCTTGGCCGCCCTCCCGGGCGCTCCGGAGCGCCCTAAGGCGAATTTTTCCTATAAATACCACCTTTCAACACACTTTTACCACACACCTTGAGCTGTGTTGACGGCCGCTCCCTTCTCCCTCTTTGCCTTCGGTGATTCCTCATCTCCAGAAAATTCTTTATTGCTTTCTGCATTGCATTGTTGTGATAACTTGCATTCATTCATAATAATTACTAATAAAATAAGTCCAAATCAAGCTGAAGCTACGGAGTGAACGCCGATTACCACAGGTATGACTTTTAACTCAATTCTTTTGATATAATTATCTTCTAACCCTTCTTCAATCATGAATACATGTCATTTGCATCACATAATCATACCTGTCAGCCAAAAGGCCTAAATTACACACTTTTCGACCACAAACGTCAATAAACTCCCTTTTCGGCCAAAAGGCCTAAATTACACATGTTGACGCTCAATTTGTGTACCCCCAAAATTATCCGAGAAAAACAAGGGCTCCCAATTCGGAATCGTCAAAATTCCTTTTCGGTTCGCTCTTTCCTCTTTTTCTAAAAATATTTTTCCTAATATTTTTAATCATTTTCATGTTTTAAATGAATTCTCAAAATTCCCTTCTAGTTTCAAAAATATTTTTATGTGTGTTTATGTATTTTATTTTCCAAATTGCAAAAATTGAAAAAGAAAAAAAAGAAATTAAATTAATCATTTTCTTTAATTTTCCTCAAATTAACTCAAATAATCCCTTCTAATTAATTTTTCAAATTAATTAAAATTAAAAACACAATACATATTTCAATTAAAAATCGAAATCACAAATAAAATATAAACATTTGCTATTTTAAACTCAAAATTGATTTTTAAGGTTAAAATCGCAAATAAACACATTTTAACTTCTTTTTAATTTCTTTTTCTTGTTTTCCTTCTTTTTCTTCTTTTTCTATTTTTTTTTGCAATTTTGAAAAATAAAACACATTAACAAACATAAATATATTTTTTTGCAACTAGAAGGGAATTTGAGAATTCTTTTAAAATATAACAAGGATTAAAACATTAGGAAAATATTTTGGAAAAGGAGGAAAATCGGGCTGAAAGGGAATTACGGAAATTCCGAGCTTGGAGCTCTTATTATCCTCAGATAATTTTGGGGTGCACAAATTGAGCGTCAACAACACACTTTTCGACCACGGATGTCGATAAACTCCTTTTTCGGCCAAAAGGCCTAAATTTTACACTTTTCGACCACAGATGTCAATAAACTACTTTTTCGGCCAAAAGACCTAAACTACACACTTTTCGATCACGGATGTTGATAAACTCTTTTTTCGGCCATAAAGCCTAAATTACACACTTTTTGACCACGGACGTCGATAAACTCTTTTTTCGGCCAAAAGACCTAAATTTTACACTTTTCAACCACGGACGTCGATAAACTCCTTTTTCGGCCAAAAGGCCTAAATTACACACTTTTCGACCACTAACGCCGATAAACTCTTTTTTCGGCCAAAAGGCCTAAATTTTACATTTTTTCAACCGCAGACGTCGATAAACTCATCTTCTCGGCCAAAAAGCCTAAAAATTACATTTTCGACCACGGAAGTCAATAAACTCCCACTTAGGCCAAAAGGCCAAAATTCACACTCACACACTCATAGCATGCATACATGCGTCCCTCCCCTCCATCACCCCTTTAAATAAGCAAATTCAACTATATTAATCTTGATCTCTTATTCAAACGAGAGTATGTAGGCATATTCGGGATCTAACCCTGAATAGCAGGTCCACCCTCCATCTCTTCAAATCTCTTCATTCACATCCTGCATTACATACATTTATATGAATGCATGACATAACCTCCGGATCCTCCTCAGGTTTGTAGACTTGTGTCTTTCATCCTTTGGGGTCGTTAACCTAGAAATAGGTTAATCGCAAAACGAGTTACTAGGGGTTCTTTCTTAATTTTCACCTTTATAAAAATAAATTAAGTGGCAACTTTACACATACATCACCCCGAGTAAATATCCTTCGGTCTAACCTACCCTTTATGAGCCGGCTCGGCGGCTCGAAGAGATTCGGCAAGGGTTCACACATGCACCTAAGAGAAAGGCTTGAGAACGTTAAGGTATTTTTTTTGGAGAATTAGGGGAAAATTGAGAAACTTTTTCAATTAAAAGGAATTCTTCCTCAATTTCAAAAGATCGGAGATAAAATTGGGGGAATATGAAATTAGGGTTTTCTTAGAAACTGGGGTTTTCTTCTTATTCTAGAAAAAAAATGGAGGTCTTCTCGAGAGAAGGCTTTTGATTGGGAAAAAGAGGCAGAGGGAGCAATCTTGGGAGAGGGCTTTCCATTGGAGAAAGGGCAGAAAGAGAAGAAAAAAATATCAGTAAGAAATTTTTGAAAATTCTAGAGTTTTGGAACTTTGGATTTTGGGCACTTTTGTGATTTGGGGTATATTGAATCCTCCTATTTTAAAATCAATTCAAAACTAGGAACGGAAGAGAGTGACTTTGAGATTACATTGAATTTTTAATTGAGTTTTTTTTTGTAATTGTTTCTACCGAAGAATTTTTAATATGTAAATAATTCCTAGAAATCTTCATTGTAACTTGGAATTGATTCTGAGGGGCTTAAGGTAACATTCATAATTTCTTTGTAATTTAATTCTTAATTTCAAATGTGTGCTTCAATCTTAGAACCAGATTGATTAACGATGCATATGTGAACCTGTTTCTGGATTAGGGTTTTAAACTTGATGTTTATTTTGGTTCAGTTGGAAGCACTAATGAATGTTTGTAACTGTTTTGCTCATAATCTTAGCTTGCTTCAGTTTTTGTTTCCATTTTAGTTTCTCTTTTTTTCTTTTTGGTTCTTGGGTTACACTTATAATGATTGTAGTTCTTCTTTATGATTCAATTTTAGTTCATATCTTTTGTTTTCATTTCCATTCTTTATTAGATCAAGCTATTGCAGTTTTGGAAAATTTAAAACGTTTGAAATGCCTGCAGGGTCACTGTTTCAGTAAGCCTTGATTGTTTCTGTGAATAACCTTAGGTTTTCTGCATAGCATGTTTACAACTTTAGTCTTAAAGAGCTATAAGACTCTTACAGTTCTAAATTGGTTTAAAAATCTACAGTTGTCATTTCTATTTTGTTCTTCCATTCTGTTTTCTTTCTATATCAGTTCTAAGTCCAAAATGATTAAATCAGTTTACTATATTTACATCCAAGAACTTGTTTTGCTTTCATTAAAATGATCATAAAATAGGTATCAGAACCTGCTGCCATTGTGTTGTTTAACACATTTTTCCGTTGTTGTTTATGTTATTGTTCACATTGCTGATGTTAAGCTTAGAAGTAGTCAGATTGTTGTTATTTCCTTCAGCTGACTACTGTCATTTATTGAGTCTGAGAATGGTTTTTGTTGCTTTGTTCTCGTAATTGGATTTAGTTCAAATAATCTATGTTGTTTATTTTTTTATAAGCTTAAGATGTTGTTTAGATTAATCTGCCACTGTTGTTGTTGTTGCATTTTGCTATTAATAAGTCCTTGTTGTTGTTTATGTTTATTATTTGGTTTCCATCTCTGTTTATGCTTCCTGTTTAGGTTCTTGTTCATGAAAGTTAAACTATTATTGTAGTTTAACTATTTAGCTTCCTATTTGCATTTAAATTGTTATTTCGAACTTTCAATCTTTAACAATCATCCTTTTATGCAAATGTTTTTCACTGTTGGGTTTCAATTTCTAATACTAGTAAGGATTAAACTTTTACTTTTGCTGTCTTGTTGTTGCTGCCTTTTCAGTCTCTTACAAAGGTAAATTTCAAAGTTGCATCTTTAAATAAATTTTGAATACTTTTGAAAACAAATGAGTTTGATTAGGTCTTAAAACCCCTTTTATTTATCTTATTTTTTTTTTTAGTCTAAATGTTGCTATTTCTGCTAGCCTTTATGTATTTTACATAATCTTCAATTTTTCTGTTGATTTTATTCATTAAAGTCAAAGCTAGTTATTTTTTTTATTGACCATTGCAAAACAACATCATTTTCAGTCCCAAAATGTTTTGAAGGTTCCTATTTTTATGCTTGCCTAAAACGTTTGTGTATGTCTGTTTTAGATGGTTGAAGGTTTGTATTTGGTTGAATTATTTGGGGGGAGTGGCTATTTGTAATGTTTTACAAAAATTAGGAATTTTTTTGATGTTTTTACAAATTTTGTGGACTGATTTAAGTATTTCTACATGTTTAAAGACTGTTTTGGGTAATATGTGTGTTTGAGGGATGTTCTGTAATTATTACATGTTTAGGAGCTTTCTGTGTAAATTTGCATGTTTTGTAGGGATTGTTTTGTGATTTTACACATCTAAGGATTGTTTTGCAACTTTGGCATGATGTAAGGAATGTTCTATAATTTTTGCATATTTAATGGATTGTTTTGATAGTTTTACACATCTAAGGATTGTATTTGGATTTTTATATGTTTTGTGGGTTGTTTTGTAATTTTCATATGTTTTATGGGCAATTTGGTAATTTGCATGTTTTAGGTACTATTTTGTAATTTATGCATGCTTAGGGTTTGTTTTGTAATTTTTATATGTTACAAGGAATGATTTGGTAGTTTTTATGTTTTAGGGGCTATTTAGTAATTTTCTAAAATATAGGGACTATTTATAATTTTTCATGACTCAGGGAACTTTTTGGTAATTTTGCATGATTGTTTTTTTTTTTTATGTGAAATTTCATATGTATGTGGGGTGTTTTTAGGTTTTAATAAATTATTTGGGGATTAATTAGATAGAATGTATTTTATTTAGGACCGACTTGTACTTATTTTCTCCTAAGTGAGAAAGAATAATTACATTAAGGATTGAACGTTTACTTTCCACAATTTATTTTTCCGGACTTTACCGCTTTGAATGTATGTACGTGTTTGCGCAAATGATTGTTAATCTCCAATTAAGAATATCGAAAGTGTTTAATAAATAAAACTTAATTTTTGGAAAAATAAAATGGTTTATCAGATGTTGGTAGATCCTGACGTTAATTAGAATGAAATTTTAATTAACGTACCAAACTTTCTTACTTAGAAAATCTAGTTCCAGACCTTGCCTTGTTTTAAATAAAAAGAGAGTCAACATTTTTAATAAAATTGGATTAATTTCCCAAAAGATTAGAAACAATTCTGGAATGGTTGCAACTCAAAAACCTTTTTAAGAACGACTAGTTTGGCATCACATAATAAATTTTTTATCACCGCTTTTGGAAAAAAAATTCAAAGTTCGAAATTCGACAAGAATTTGGCCATTAGTAGAAAAAGAACCATCACTAGTATAATTTTTTCTGGCCACTCCGCTAGGGATTTTTCAGTCGGATATCTGGTCTTTATCACCTAATTTTTTAACTCTAATTAGGAGTTAACTCTTTTAAATAAACCATTTTATTGTTCCAACCATTAAGTTAATACTTTTTGCAATAAAAATTGCAATAAACCGAAACCGCTTGGTGATTTTTAGTCATTTGTTGTTTGATTTACCACTTTCCTTAAATAAACTATTTAGGAATTTGCATTGCATACTTCAACATCTTCTATCTCCATTCTACCTTTATCACCCTTGTGGTAAGGTTATCGGTGTGACCGTCTGCTATCTTCCAAATTTATTTGGATACACCAGCCGGAGTATTGATAATACTTAACCTAAATCCCGTACCCATAAGTATATAAAAGGTTATGCCTAAAAACCGAAGTCTCGCTTATTGAACCAAAGACTTGTCAAACAAGATTTAACCCTCATATAATCAACCCTAGCAATTTCCATCTAGGAAAATTACCTAACTTGTTATGTTGTTGCTTTGAAACATCATCCTAAGTGTGAAAGAAAATTGTAAATATCAAAGTCCCCCACTGACTATCGAGATCTTAATCGAAAATCCTAGGGTTTAGGTGTTGGAATTGACCAAACGAAGCCATGTGTGGGTGATATAAGGGTGGAGTTCATGCATTTCATTCCTCTCATTCCCCTTTATTGTCAATATTTTTCTATTCATCATGCATTACGTAATGTGTTTTCCTTTAGCCATTTTTAGGAATTAAATATCAATATGGCCCATCGATCTCAAAACTGTAATCAGGTGAGGGATTTGAGGGAAGTTATTAAGGAAAGGCGTGCTGCCCGAATTCAAGTTGCGGCCCAAGCCCAAGCTGTTGCGTTATCTCGAGATCTTAGTAGCGCTCAGTCTATATGTTGACGCTTGATTTTCGCCCCTGAAAAATAACCAATGATGATCAAAGGTTCCAAGCTCGAGATATCCAGAATCCCTATCCAGCTCGATTTTTCCTTTTCCTTAAAAATATTTTCCTATGTTTTAATCCTTGTCGTTTTTTTAAAGAAACTCTCAAAATTTCCCTTCTTTTTACCAAAAATATATTTATTTTTCGGTGTGTTTTTATTTTTCAAGTTTGCAAAAATATAAAAAAAGAATTTAAAGAGAATAATTTTTTATTTTAATTTTAAAGTTCAATTTTAAGATTAAAAAATGTTTTATATTTTATTTTTAGTTGATGTTGGCTTTGATTTGGCTTTGATTTTTAATTGTAGTGTGTTTTAAAATTTTATTTTAATTAGTAAAAAAAATTATTATTAATTAACAAAAAAAATTAATTAGAGGGGTTAATTGAGAGGATTTGGAGAAAAATAGGAAAAAAGATTAAATTGAAGAGGGATAGAAGTATTTAGGAGAATTGGGGAAGAAAAGAAGTAAGGGGGGACCCGATTGAAAAAGAAAGGAAAATTCTGTGGGTAAAAATCAAAATTTGAAAACTGGAGAGGATGAAAACAAGAGACGCCAGAAACGGCGTCGTTTTGTTAAGTGAGAAAACAAAAAAAAATAAAAGAAAGAAGATAGAAACTCGATCGAAAGAGAAAGGGAACCGAGGATGAAAGCAGTCGAACGAAACAGAAAAGAAACGAGAGAAACGAAAAGGGTTTCGTTGAAATCCAAACGAGAAAGAGAGAGAGGGAGCAGTTGAAGACTTCAGAGAGGCCATCCCTCGACATACTTCAGAGGAATGGCGAGAAGGTTCTGGAGACGGTAACTCAACCGGAAAAGAAGGGAAAAGATGGGAG
>CANUEY010008294.1:0-27925 GCA_948099555.1 Croton setiger | reverse complement strand
ATTCCAAAATTGAAAATTACCATAAGCTACCCAATTATATTAGAATGAAGAGGAAAGATTTTGAAAAGAATTTTTGAAATTGAAAGCATTAAAAATATTTTGAAATAGAGGAGGGAGGAGCTGCTTCGGAATTCTGGAGGTCTCTTTGAGCTCGGAGCATTAATCATCATCGGTACTTTTTGGGGCAAAAATTAAGCGTCAACAGCACGGTAATTCCCATGTACGAGTGGTTGTGTCAATTATCTGTCCAAATATCTGAACAGATAGAGACGACCCTCCAATGCAGCAAATTGTCCAATTAAAATTTTTTTTCTTTCTTTAAATAAAGTTAAAATATTTCTTTTAGTGGTATTTCTAGAAACAGTTTTTACAAGTAGATTAACACATTTTCTAAAAAATTTATGAAGTCACATTTTTCACCACATGAAAAAAGACAATTTTTCCACACAAACAAACTCAGCTAAACCTTTTTTATAATCTCTATCATTGAAATTAAAAATGAAATTTTTAGAGGTAGCGTACCCGGAAATTTGTGTTTGCGATCTTTTTTTACCGAAAAATTCGGCCGGATGCTTTTGCTCCATGTGCCGTTTCATCGTTCCATAGCCTCCTCTCATTTTTCACTTATAACGGACGTTGCAGTGTTTACAAATTTACACGTATTCAGAATTTCCGACGGACTCCCGCCGAAAATGCTATGGCACGTCACTAGTATGTTTTTGGGAAATGTATTGTTGCTGGTTCCCAACTTCCTCTTCGGAATATATTCCGGGACTGAAAAATAAAAGCAATTAATAAGTGACGTTATAAATAAATAAATAAAAATTAAGGAATTGAGGAAAAAATTAAAATAATGAACAGAAATAAATAAATTAAAAATAACATTAATTAATAGTAAATAGAAAAAAAAAAGAAAGGAAAAAAAAAAGTAAAGCATGAAAAAAAAAATTAAAGTACTATAAATTAATAAACAATAAAAGAAAATGAAAAAGGACATAAGCATAATTAAAGGAAAAAAATAACATAAAATAATAAATAATAAAAAAAATAACATTAACTTAAATAAGAAAAAAAAGTAAAATAACATTAATTAATAATGAATAAAAAAAATTAACGATAACGTAAATAAGAAAAAAAATAACATAAATAAACTTAAATAAGGAAAAAAGTAAATTAACAATAATTAATAAATAAAAAAAATTATAACATTAACATAAATAAAAAAACAAGTAATAAAAATTAAAATAAACATAAAAAAATAAATGAAAAGTAATATATTAAAAAAAATAACATATGTAAAACATAAATATTAAATGAAAAACAATATTTAAAATTAAATAGTTAAAGGATAAAAATTTTTAACCGTATTTGTCGGGATGGTGGCAGTGGAGGCATCTCGGCTTCTAACTGTTGCCGGAATTCCTCAGTTGTAAAGTCCTCAAAATTTGTTGGAGAATTAATTGGAACCCCTCCAATAAACATTTGTGATCTGGTTGGATCAACTGGATAATCAAATAAATCATGGATTAAACATTCTCCAATTTCTTGGATTTCCGATTCCTTATCCCTTCCTCCGGCACCACTTGATCCGGGTTGATACATTTTTTTTTTAAATAAAAAGGTATGTATTGTATATATGGTTTGGAGGAAAATATTAATTGGTAGGAAAAAAATATTTGCTTGTGAAAAAAAAAAATTTCGGCAGAGTTACGACTAAGTTTTTTAAGTATGAGAGCACTAAATATTATTTTTTTTTAAGAAGTAAAAAAAAATTTTCACATCCCCTCCAATTTATAAACAATTCTTAAAATTTTATTGGACACAAATTACCCCCAAAAATTACCCATTTTTCACTATTCACGGGGTTAAAATCGTCTACAATTTGAATTTTTTCTCCCCCCAAAAATTGTGTTTCAAAATTTGAAATCCGGGCTAGCCTACGGGCTGGGCCCGCCGGGCCCCTAAAGATTCCCCATGCAGATTGTGTCAGAGCAGGAAACCTGGGCTGGGCCCTGATTTCGGCCCGCCGGGCCGCCATCTCCTCTTAGCTCGCGCCAGGCCCGCCTCCAAGGCCCGCCGGTCCCTTTCGGTTCATCCTTTGTAATGTACGGTTTTATGGCCCGCCGGTTCAAACCGACGGGCCAATCCAACGGTTTATGCGGTTTTCTGTCAGCCTTAGTACGACCGACGGCCCGACAGTTCAAACCTTCGGTTCGGCCCGTCGGTCCTTTTTTTTTTTTTTTCCCTTTGGCCCGCCGGTGATTAAGCGGTTCACACAGTTTTCTCACGGTTCACGGGCCTCCACGGTTACGGTTCAAAAAATTCTCGAACCTGAACCGGCCCGGCCATCGACCGGTTCGGGCTACGATTCAAGGCGGACCGATTTTTCACGGTTACGGGCCGGTTCGAAGACGGGCCAGTTCGGCCGGGCCTGGCGGGCCGAACCGGCCCATTGCCACATCTACATATTGGGAAAAGCTCAATACTTAATTTTTGTTCTTTTATTACTTTTTCTTTTTTTGTTTCCTTATTATCTAAAAATTGTGGCCGCCTCAAGAATTACAATCATTAATTTTGGACTCTTTTGATCATATCTTAAAAATAATTTATCCACTCCACCATCGGTTCGACCATCCATTCAAGCCACAACACCAGTCCAACTTATTTGTTAGAACCTATATGATCTAAAACTCTTTCATCTCTCTCAATTCTTTGATCAAAAGAATTAAACTACGATAATATTGATCTTTGAAAAAATTAAATATGTAAAACACTTTAAACCACAATGTTTATATCAAATAAAGTAGAAGTGACGACAAAGTCATCTATACTCATATCGGAGCACATCAACTACCAGAAACTGGTGAAAAAATCGTTGGAAAATTTTGACAGTCGGGATTTCAAGTTGTGCTTATGATTGTGTTCTGTCGACAGATCAAAATGATATCGAATTTTGAATTCGCTAGAAGGAGTGCTCTATACTAGTGAGCATGTCGCGGTGGTAGATTAAGTTGAACTTTGCCAAAGAATAGATTTGGATTAATTTTATTTTTCAATTTAATCTAATATTCAAATTTTGGGTATTATCAAAGCTAAACTATGTGAGTTGCGTATATCTAAAAAAAAGGTTTAAGTACGAGTATTTTTCAGAATTCACTGAAAGTTGTGGGTATTTTTCAAATGAAAGGCCTTGCCAAACTTAAAACTTTCCCACGGTTGGACATTTGATTCGCTTAAAATTCCCTCCGACCTGTATACTACGTCGTTTCATGTCTTTTTTTTTTTTTCCTAAAACGGATCCCAACCATTCATTACGAACTATTTAATCTAAGCCATCAAAGTAAATCTTTTATACAAATGTGAGCATCTTCTCTTCTTGCTCAACCTCGTTACCGTTCTACAGCCCTAATTTCAGTGCTTTCGTCAATCGCAGGAGCTACATCAAGCATCCATTTAACTTTCGTCTATCAGCAATAGTAAGTTTACTTCTCTACTCTTGTTTCTTTCCCTTTCAATAGCTCAGTTTTTTAATTCATTTTCCAAAAATAGCAAAATATAATAATCGAAATTAGGTTTCTAACATATTTGATTTTGACAGATTTTCTTTCGCTTTCCTTAATAAAAGGTGCTAAATTTTCAAAATTTAACCGAATCAAAATAGCTGTAGGTTGAAAACCCCCAATTTTTGCTTTCTTCAAATCTCAGTTACAACGCCTGTTGGTTATCTTTTCGAGGAACGCGTGAGCAATTTTCTTATTTTTAGTTTTTATCCGAATTAGTAGTATGCTCTTTGCTGTAATTTTCCACATATGATAATCTGACATATTATAGCTGTTTCTTGGCTGCTAGGAAAAACATATGTATTTTTATATCTTGGAATCTCCCACCAAAGTTTTTGACTGATAATTTTTGAAGCTCAAGTTTCTCATTAATGCATATTTTTTTACTGGGTTTGTATTGTTTGGGTTTCATGAATTTTCCTGAAAATTGATAACTTTTATACCCATATATTTTAAATTCAGTTTCTTTATTTACTGCTTGCGCTAATTCTGTTAGTTTTTATGGTTTCTTGATGCAGGAAGGGGATTTCGAGGGTTTTGTTAAACTGGTACTATCCCAGTTTGGATTATTGAACAGAAGTACTTTTTATTTTCATTGATGGAGATACAAACAAGTGGGAAGCCTATTGACTCCCTACTGGAGAAAGTTCTTTGTATGAATATTCTGTCTTCTGATTACTTCAAGGAGCTTTATCGGTTAAAGACTTACCATGAAGTGATTGATGAAATCTATAATCATGTTGACCATGTGGAGCCATGGATGACTGGAAACTGTCGTGGTCCATCAACAGCATTCTGTCTTCTCTACAAGTTTTTTACCATGAAACTCACTGTTAAACAAATGCATGGTCTATTGAAGCACAAGGATTCTCCTTATATTAGAGCGGTAATATGCCTTACTCTTATTCATTTACGTATAGTGACAATGACTAAGGGTTTATATTAATTGGATAGCTTATTCATTTGTTATATTCATATAATTTGCTGTGGATTTTGAATTGCATTTGCATGTAGAATGCACATAATGGATTAATAGGGTTAATCCAACTCTAGAATTAGCAGATCCTATGTAATATTCAAATATTCCAGTTTACTTTTATTTTTCAGGTGTTCTTCTGTATTGGTGCAATCCAATCTGCTTGTCTTTCTTTTGCCAATGACTTTCTTAGAGTATGCTTGATAATTTTTTTTTGTGTCCTCCTTTTTTGTTCATGTATTGTGTCCTTAAGAAAGCAAATTGGAAGACTCATGAGTCATTTTCAAATTTCAGAATGGAAGTGAGATTTATTTGAGCTTTTGATATGAAATTCTTTAGTTGATTTACTAAGACATGGAAAATCAAAACTTGTTTTACATTAAATGTCTATATTTTTTTTCTACCTTGTTTTTCTCTGCATGTTTGTTTGTATATTTTGAATTTGGAATGTGACAATCAGTTAATTATCTGCGAACGTCACTATTCCTCAAATACTTAGGCTGACTACTAACTACCACTCCCCATCTTCTTCCCCTCTGCAATCCCAAAGCTCAAATTGAAAAAAAGAAAAAGAGTGTGTTTTGTAGGCAAGGGAGGTTTAAACTAGAATATAATATGTTAAGGTTGTTTTGTTTCTGGATCTTTAAGATTTCTGTACTGGTTAACTTTTACCTGGCATTTAGAATCCGAATTGTGTTTGCAGGCCAACCTACTGCTGGCTTTGGAATAAAAAAACTAAAAAACATGAATGTATAAGGAATATAAATGTGGAATACTTGGTTCATCTTCATCATAAGCTGCAAGCCTACAGATGTTTTAACTTTCATTTTAATATAACTCATTAAGAGTTAACATCTCTCAGTTGCATGCAATTTGTTTTCACATGATGAGTCGATACATGTGGCTTGTCTAACTCTAGCCCCTTCCCCTTGTTTATCAATGTTTACATGTTAGTCAAATCTTCTTACAAGATGTTTTTAAATTATAAGCTGTACAATGACCAGTTTACCAAAACTTATTTTTGCTTATATGTAGTTTAAGAATAAGCAGCAGTTTGCTGCTTATAAGCATTTGAGTTTGACCAAGTAAATGATTGTTATATCCTCATTTATTTTAAAAAATTTAACATATTTGTATTATTCATATTTAACTCTATCGGAATTTGTTTTTTCTTTTATTATTCACTCAAAATAGCTCAGACCATATAGTAATAAGTAATTAATTAGTCAATTTAGGCAAACAGGTCAATTGCTTATCAGTGATTTATCAGTCACTTATCAACCAGTTCTGAGAAACAAGTCATGATTTATTTTTAAGCAACTTATACTGTATAAGCAAATTGTAAGCAATAAGCTAATAAGAACCAGTTTTGGTAAACACCCCCTAAATATAGTTTAGTGTCTTTTTCTGCTTTTTCTCCTGCTCCTTTATATTTGGGTGTATGGAAAGAAATCATTCAGAATTATATTTACAATGAGTATTTGATGTATTACATGTTTCCATTGTTTTGTCTTTAATTTTTGTTATTCGGTCATTGAGATAAAATTTTTATATCAGCAGTGATGTTTATCAACACGATATTCAGTTTTTTTTGGGTTTAAGTGACAGTCTCTGTTAGTTTATTTTTAGGAGTTATGCTTGTCTTCAAGAGCATAAAAGAAATTTTAATGTTAGTGGACCTTCAAACCTTATTTGTTCTGTCATCTGCAAATGCAAATCTCTCTAAAGTTAGTTTGGTATTTCACTTTGAAATAACATTGACTGATTTTGCTGGAGTATGAACTATCCAAAATTTAAGAGCTTGTTCGTTCAAGAGGTAATGGACAAAACATCTCTGATTTTGGTCTTTTTTAAAATCTTTATTTTGATGCTCTAGTACGTATATGCACATGTGATAATGCCCTTGTTTTTCATAGCAGATTTCTTCAAACCCAGGTTGAGGTGTCCTTGTTTCTTTGAGTTGCTAAGACCATCTCACTTCTACATAAACTGCCCTTTGCCGAGCAGATATACGCAAAACCAAGGTTTGAGGTGTCTCATTTTTTTTTGATTCTCACTCCTAGATTTATCTGATATTGTTACGCATCTGGGATTGTGTACAACAGAACCAGTATTATATCACTAATGTATCTCCCAGGTCCTGTTGCTGACACTGTTTCAATTCTTTGAAGCTAAGGATAGGGATCTTGTATTTTGTTGGCATCAAAGTTTTAGAGGTTCACATTTCATTACCTGCATGTGTGACATTTTTTAATCTCCTTGTGCTGATTTGTGCACATGTCTTTGTGCTTGATTGTTTGTTTTACCTGTTATTTAAGGGTTATATGCTCCATGTTAATGTTATGCCTCTGATGCTGTTGATTGATCTCTTGATAGTTGATTGCAGGTTGGATTCCTCTACTTGAGATATGCTGCTGATCCAAAGACTTTATGGAATTGGTTTGAACCATATATTAAAGATGATGAGGTACTTCTTGGTAAACCTTGCTTTATTCATATTTAAATTTGTCCATACAGTATAATTCAGTAGTAATATGTTGTATTTGGATGTTCTGAATCTTCGAAATCTTAATTGTTCTGCAGAATCTTTTTTTTATTTATTTCCTAAACATAACTATTAATATCATTATTCAGAATTAAAAAAAAAAAGTTCAGTTTCCTTTCTGTTATATTCTGTTAAACTGATTATTTTTGTGTTAGGAATTTTCTCCGGGTTCCAACGGACGAAAGACCACTATGGGTGTATATATTCGTGATTTAATCCTTGGACAGGTTAGTTGCAATCTTCTATTTGTCTGTGTAATTTTGATATTTCTCTTAATCTTATCTTTGCCAAAATAGTTAATGCTATGCATTGCTCTTACAGTACTACTTTGACACCCTTCTTCCCCGCATTCCGCTCCCTGTAATGCGACAGATTGGGTCCAATCTTGAGAAAATGAAACTCCCAACAAAACCTTCTGGTTCAACAGGGGAATCCGTACGCCATGGATCTGATGACACTGCACGTCGTCCGCCATCAGTGAAGGCTGCACTCTCAGTTTCTTTTGGCCAGCGTGCTCCTCATCGTGCATCAACTAGGGACTCCTCACCTGTTCGACGTACAATACCACCACCCTCTTATGACAGAGGGAGTGATGATCCAAGGAAATCTCCTAGTCGTCGTAGTCAGAGTCGTGATTATTCTGATAAAGAATATTCAGACAGAGATCGGGAATGGGACCGAGAACGGGAGAGGGATCGCGACAGAGACAGGGGCCGAGAGAGAGATCGGGACCGCAGATATGATTATGATCGGAGATCAAGGTATTCTGAGAAGGAAAGCAGAAGGGAATACGAAAGGAGCAGCCGTGACAGAAGCAGGCACTATAGGGAAAGTTCTCGGAGAAGCCGGAGTCGGAGTAGGAGCAGAAGTCGGAGCATGCAAGCGGGTTCTTCACCATTCGATCGTCATTCAAGTCCTCCAAGGGATGGAAACAAAGATAGGACAAGTGCATCTAGCAATCTTGCAAAGCTGAAGGATATGTACGGCGATGCAAGTGATCAGAAAGGGGATGCTGGCATGGAGAGGATTTCTCGAAGGGATAGCAGTGGTGAAGAGGTGATTCGACTTGGTGGATCTACATGGAAATAGTTCGAAGGTAGGTTACAGTGCAGTATGCAAGTTTGTATCATTTGGCTATCGGGGTTGGGGCAGGCTGACTTATTTGATCAAATCAAAGAAAACAATTATAGTGCCTTTTATTCTCATTATAGTTATAGCAATTTGGTGGATGGATGTTTGGGTATTTGATACACCAACTATCACAGAGATGTATGTATTTCAAAGTTGATTCGCATTTTTTATATGCTTCATGATGGACACCAAATTTATCTTTCTTCTCAATTGGTTTAATGTTCAGAGAGTTTAATATTTGAGCCATCTGGCATAACTAGAAATGCATGTTACAATTTTTGTGCCAGATTCGAATTATTTGGTTTATCTTAGAATGTAACTTCATTTTCATCTGAAGTTATTTGGGGTACCGTGTCTTATATGCTTTTAGTGGACGTATCCGTCTTTGTTAGTAATAATTGAAAAAAGATCATTCCATTCCATCCGTCTGAAAATATCCATTTGGTTGATACATTTCTTGTGAGAGGCAGGACTTGTGTTTAGCCACAAAAACGATGGCTTCAACATTCCAAACCCCAAGTATTTGAGAATGGCTACATGCGACATCCAAGCACTCAAATGTTTGTCACCCCCAAGAAATGGAAGGTATTTAAGAATGCAGAAAAATGAAAACAAGAGAGTTTAATATTATTTGTGAATCATCATTGAAAGTAAATAGTCTAGAGTTGGCAAAAGTTTATTTATCAACAATTTTTTACCCTTGAATTAGTTATTTGTAACTTTGTGTTCGTTTAAATTGGTAATGCATTATAAAATTCTAGATTATAAAACAACAATAGTGGTGGATTATGCATATTTTTTATTTTCCTTAACCAAAATTAACAATTAATAATAATAATAATAAAGTTGAAATGAAAACATACCTAAACTTGCATTAACAGCAGAAACGAAGGAGGGATTTCTATCGGAACCAAATTCAGGATGGGGAGAGCGGTAGCAATCACAGAGAAGATATGTGGAAAGAAGGGTGACGCAAGCAAAGATCAGCATAGCTAATGGACCTGCAATCCACCCTAGCTGTGCTATGCTCCAATGATAAAAAATATAAACATTTTTTATTTGACTAATGTCATTTTAAATAAAAAGACTTTTATTTGACTAATGCAAGCCTAAATGAAAATATTTGAAAGTATATCGGCTCAAACAAAAAACCTTACTAATAATTTTTTCAAATTTAAAGAAATTTTAAAAATATGAAAATAATTATCCTTTTTATTTTTTTTTTTTTTGTCATACATGTTCCAATGTTGGTGGGTTTGTATTTGAGCCGTTGAGCTCATGTAGTGAGTTTTTTTCACTCTAGTTGTAATCGGTTTTTCTATTAATGAATATATTTTTTTTGCAAAAAATAAATAATAAAGTTTATGTTTATTCTCTCACACTAGAGGAAAATGCATCTTTAGTCAGAGCTCCAACAACTAAACAATGGCGAATGGGTGAGTTATAGACTAGTTATGCTATAAAAAAAAATTATAATAAAGTTGATTATATGGTTTATTAGACAAATGAAGTCATGTTCGTGTTTTTAATTGACATCAAATGGCTGTATAACCCATATAAAATCAAGGGTGCTTCTTCCAATAAGGACAAAAGCTTCCAGGGCAAAAACAACACACCTAAAGACAGTGAACGAATCATAAATTTTGCTAACCATTTTCCAATTCAGATAATCTCAATTAAGAATAATGTTCAATTTGCCAGTTCACAAATTAATGAAATGACTTTCATTCGACAGTAGATTATTATTATATATAAATAAGTATTTAATTAATTTAAATTTTTACAACGTTATAAAAATATTTAAATATAATTTCTTTATATTTATATATTTAATAATTCAATTTAGAAAGGGTGATGATAATTGGTGCAACTCTTTTTTTTTTTAATAAAAAAATATGTATTGAATCGCAAATTAATTTAATTAAGTGGATTATATTTTATAGAAATTGACTTTTGTATTATAAATTTTTCATGATTATAATTATTTTATGACCAAATACATCAAAATACACCTAACTTTGGCAAAAAAGCAATTGACCATTTTAACTTTGTGACAATCAGTTGAATATCTAAAGTTTCAAAAATGTATATGTTTATACCTATGACTAGTGAAATAAACTAAAAACGTAATTTGGTTATCTTCTTCTTTACAAAAGTAACAAAAATGTAATTTTTCACTCAAGATACTAATATTTGATTTCGGCATGAAAATAAGCAAATGAGTGTACTCAATCAAAACTTTTATCGTAAAGAATCAGAATATGGATTTCATTCGAACAGACAATTCCTGATTTGACCAGGAAATTGAAAAGAAATCTAAGAACAAAACTCTTTCTTAATGTTCTTTTCGATTTTTGGGCAAACTAGAAGCTATCGTTCCAAATTGAACTAATATAGTATACTCAATTACTTTCATGCTAGAATCGGAAATAATTATTTTGAGCAAATAATTACATTTTAGGTTTATTTATTACTATACGATTTTTAAAAATTTAATTGATTCTTTAAAAAGATACAAGGTTATTTAAAAAAAAAAATAGCCAAAGTTTACGTGCATTTTTATGTATTAGAATTTTATTTTATATTTAATTTATAATACAAAATTATATTGTGATCCATTGGATATTGAGCATAAACAATTTAACATCTAATTGAAAAAAAAAAAAAAAAAAAAAAAAAGGGACCCGTCCCAACAAACATTTCTCGTATAGAAAGGATAGAGGGCGAAAATGACAATTAGCCACCCGCGCTTAAGTCGAACCAATCAATGATATGAAGCTAGTCGGTTGGAGCGAAATCCGTTATCCACTTGGATAACTATCTTCCTTCTCATCTCACTTTTTACGGAATATTAGGATACAACAAATTAATAATAACATGCTACAACGCCACTCTCTTTCTAAAAAAGACCAATCTTCTTGTTGACTTCTGGTAACAAGCACATTACATACTGGAATTCCAGAATCCAAAAATCCTCAAATTTGATATCATAACAGGCAGCAAAGGAAGTATGATTTATTTTTGCAATATATACAACAAATTCTAATTATTCGATTTCAGAATTGAAATACAATATTAACATGCAATAAACTTGAGATTAGATTGGAAAAGCGGTAGAGAATGTATGTATTTAGGTTGAAAAACGAAAGAACCTGGAGAAGATGCGAGAGAAAGCGAATCGAAGACGAGGAGAAGCTCTGATACTATATAAAGTAGTTTGGCGAAGCAAATCTTCAATTGCTTCCACGAATAGATTCAGAGATCGAATCGGCGGCACGTACAGAGTCAAAGGCATCGCCGAGAAAGCTACTGCGAAGAATAATTGCAGCATTTTTATTGCTTTGTTTTCCGTCAAACTTCTCTTTTCTTTTCTTTTCTCTGTGGTGAGGAAAAAAGGATGTTTATATAGTAATAATAATCTAACTAGAAGGCGATTTAATTATTAAAATTATGATTATGTGGTAATTATTAGTTAGCAGTAATTACTTAGTACTTAGAACGTTATTAATCGCCTGTCAATGTCGGTTTCAGGTGATGAGGTGGTCCCGCCATTATTAGAATTTTGCTTAAACAATTATTTTTTATATATAATTTTTTTCCCCCTTAACAATACTTTTAAAGTAGAATTTGTTAACCTCAGGGCAATTTTAGTAAATCTTTTCTGTTTATAATAGAGTAAATGCTCTCGTATCAGCAAAATCCTTTCTTTAATCACAATTATTATCATATTTCATCTCATAAAATAATAAATAATATTTTCGCAATAATAATGTGTATCACGGTTATTATTATTATGTATTACAATTTTATGATATGAGCTATACCTGAAAATTGGAAATATCTGAATTTGGATCTCTTCTAATAATTCCAAACTTCCAAGAATTTAAATATTTTGGTTGAAAAAATTGATGTGATGTGATATATAAACATTTTTGAAGATAATACAGTTCATGTGATTTATGAATTTATAATATGGAAGATTCTGTTACTGTTGAAATGGACATCTCTCCTCTCCTCTACTCTCATTTATTGTACCCTTACCTTACCTTGATAATCAAAATAAAAATTCACAAGCTACAAGGCAAATGGTATTCTCCTGTACAAGTCAGGCTTTATACTTAATTGAAAGTCAAGGAGAAATAATGCAAGCTAGCAAATTTCTACATACTACCTCTAAGTCATGTGAAGGATCTGAAGAACATATCCTCGACAGCACTTGTCTCGCTTCGATCAATCCTCCTGATATGCTTTCCAAAATGGCATCTTCACTGGCCATTAGGGATGTCATCAGCTTTGCACCTGCCATTTTTTCCTACAGGACGACGGCGATACATAAGTAGTTTTAGTATTTAATAGAGGCACTTAATGTAGTTTTAGTATTTAATGGAAGCTAAAAATTGTGCACAACTGGAGATTAATACCTTCTCACATCCTTTTTGAAGAAAATTTAGAGAGACCTTGAGAAGATTGGCTGAATATGGAAGCACTGCAGATTTTAGGTGATATACAGCTGAAAATAGAACCTGAACACAAGCAGCTCTAATTTCTGCTTGCGTTATCATCTGTACAAAGGACAGCCAATTAAAAACAATCAGAGTTGTATTTTATGTGTGAAACTCAAGACAGTAATAGTTGACCATTATCCAAGGTACCTCAACAGCGCGAATCAGACTTGGAAGAGTTTTTCGAGCAAAAGGTTCCTTGCCAGAGTCAGAGAGCTTCTGGCAAGCACTTATGAGAACATTAGCCATACAAATACGAAAAGAATAAATAACTGGCACATCAAGTTCATAGTTTTGATTAGTTAATGTTGAAATAGGAGCTTCATTCTTATCATTTGTCAGTTGTTGGATTACATAAGCAGTGGTGGAGTTTCCTGAAGCTGCATTCCCTGTATTTTAACCGGAGGTCAAATATGTCCCACTCAATGATAAGTTAAACCAATGACAGTGACAGATAAGATACCAACCAGCATAAGTGGACTTCCCATGAGTTTTAAACTTATCCGAGCTTTTGAATGGTTCAGGATTTTGCAGTTCAGCGCATATCATCAGTGCCAGGCAGTCAATGCACCCGTGTTGTGCCTTGGAAACTGAAATGGGAGAGGAAATTCACATCCATCAAATTTTAACTATGATGAAAGGAATAAACAAAAGAATAGGGATATTACCTTCATCCCCATCTGAAGATGGCCACAATAGAACTGTTTCTATCGTTTTCCTGATTTGAATAGTAATAGGATGAGAAACTGACTCCTTTCCTCTCACCTGTGAATCATGATGAGAAATTATATAGTTGGTTTGCTTAACTACGACAAAATGTGAAAATTAATAGGGTATACTGCCTGAAATATATTTATGATATTGACCGCAGAAGATGTTTACCGCAAGAGAAGTGCAGAGGGCAAAGAGAATGGCTTTAATTATCAGAACATCTTGGCGTTTAACAACATTTTCTAGTAAAGAGGAGGCAAGTGGGAAGAGTACCTACAAAACTCAAAAAAATGGTCTGAGATTTAAAAAATATATTCATACAGCCATCAAGAACAACAATGCAACATGCTCACAATGGTCTAAAGAGAAAACTTTTCACCATAGCCAAAGAATCAGGAAACTATTTCCAGGAAAGGGAAGAGATCTTTAAACATATCTCTCATAGTTTCACGCTGTGGTTCATGGTACATTAAACGGAAGAGGAAAATATATAAGAGGAGATATTTTTCCTAAATGTAAACTTTGTATTCAGAAAGAAGGAAAATACACATAAATAGAGCAGAATAACTCACAAGTTAGTCTAGATATGACAGAACACTAGATTGTTGCTTGTTGTTCAACTTCAACTTCGACAAGGAATTGAAGTTTAAGTTCACCACTAAAATACCCAGGTTAATAGAGAATGGGAACTATACATCTCAAGTTAAGTTCCTAACTACATATGCACTAAAGCGTAATGAAAGGACTAACTCCACTTGGCATAGGAAAAATAAAAAAAAAAATTTGTAAAGTGACACTTGTGATGGATTGGACCAAAAGGGGGCGTTGCACCAAGCGTTCTATGCTAGACATATATGGCAATGCTCTTGCTTATGGTAGGCATGTGCAATTGATACTGTTAAATTATGTGCAATTGATACTGTTAAATACTCAATCACTTATCGTCACAATTAATATTGTCAAATATTGCCATTTAGCATAGACAATCATTTATTGTCTACAATTAACACAAGGCTTATTTTTTTTATTATTACTTTCTTTTATATATCTAAACAAATCAGGATGTCAAGTTGACTCAACATGGGTAAGTGACCCAATTGTTACCACAATAATCAGTCAAACAAAGAAAGTAAACTATATTAAATATGGGAATTTTGAATTTTGAGTATTCCAGTGCGAAAAACATATTTATTCACGAGGAAAAAAGAAATGAGCACATTGGTATTGTATAAACAGCTCTAACTGATCTAAGTAAAGTACCAAATTCCACGCATCACCTTTCCTTTCAAAAGAAAGACACATTAAATAAATAAACTGACACAATTTCCCTTTCCAGGTACCTCTGGATGAATGCGGCCACAAAGCTCTGCAGCAAGTTTTCGTACATCTTCAAATTCATACATATTAAATGCCCTGCAACAACAAATGTAATAAAAGAAAACGATTATTTTTCATGTTACTAAAGCTTGAAAAGACTTAGGTTCAAGGATTAACCTCTGTAGAAGGAAAGCAGCGACACACCCATCAAAATCTTGCACATCTCTGTTTTCTGAAATTGTCGCAGAGAAAAAACTGAAAGTAAGTGGTCTCATCAAGCAGCAAGCAATTATGGCAGAAAGATTTATCAAGCAGATACTTCATAGCTAGGATTCACCAATATCATGAATTGATTATGTTAGTTCTGAAATAGAATAATAGGTAATAAGAGCATCAATATACTACATGCATGAAATGCAGCTGACAACTGAAATACGAGTTTACAAGAATTCCGTGGTTGAGTTAATTTTCTTCTTTACTGCAAAACACGTTTTACCTAAACATTTCTTTTTAAATGTCACAATAATCATTTTTTGTAACACTATATTTTAGCAGGTATTCTTCAATGTGGCATGAACATATGATGACAGTAGAAAGATCATATGGAAACAAGAAACAATTGTTCGACCAAGTTTCAAGAACTAGTTTAGAATTTTGGACTTAAAGACTGGCATGCTTAAAAAATTGTCAGAGAAGCATGCTAAAACTGTAATTTTGTAGTGGACCCAGCATCAAAGTCGATGAACATGAATACTTCATTAATTTATCATACTTGATATCTAATGATTCTCATTCTAAATTGGCTAAACGTATCATAATGCTGGAGACAACTAGTAGTGTTCCTTCCATGTGTACACACATTTCACATATGCTCCACACCGGATAGTCAAGGACACATCAGACCTATATATCATTTTGGATCTAGTCTAGGCAAAATGAGAAGACAGGTAATGACAGACCAAGTTATGGAAATTTGGTTCCTTTTGTTTAGATTAATCAAGGTTCTCTTACACCCCATTTTCGGTAGGTTATGTTTGATTATGAGCAAAAAAATCGTTCTTGATAGCAAGGAAAAGAATAAACTCAACAATTTTCTCAGATGTTTCGGAACCTAAGTTGGAATTTTACAAGAGAAGCAACAATTCAATCCACTCCATGGATAGGGATTATTAAGAGGAAAAGAGAATTATGAAAGTTATAAAACACACCTTGACAAATGCCTTGGACAAGAAGTTGACTGTACATAATATGTGAATTGAGGTCATTAAAAACTCTGAGAGGAAGCAACCGAATGATGAGCAATGGACAAAGGCGATTAAATAAAGACTCCTGCATTCTCATCGACTCATCATTTTCGCAGGATTTACTCTCCCATCTGGACATGAGACCTGCTTCAATCCTGATATTTGGGGTGGGGAGCAGAATGGTTAACAAAATCAGAGTAAATTATGTGAGATTTTGTAAAAAGATGGTAATCTAGGTAACAAATCTGTTTTAGGTCAACAATTATATCCTTGTTTGAGAGTTTAGTGGAAATGATCACATTACAATGATAAAGTAAAACATACAAAGTTCCTGCCTCTATCAGGATTAGAAAATTGCCATATAAACGTATAACTGAAGATATCCTTTAATTTATTTATTACTTATGTGATAGCAGCAAAAACTTCTGAGAGATGGAGCACCATATACTTTATTAACTACAACACTGAATAATATAGATACTAATAATAATAAGAAGGAATGGAAAATATTTGCAGTAAATGCAAATCAACACAATAATGTTACTTTCTGTTATTTTCAATCAAGCAAAATCCAAAAAACAAGAGAAGGATTATCTTAGCATGATGAGTGGAAATTGACAGGATCCGTTGTTTCAACAAGATGTGAATGAAATGACATGGATAATTACTTCCTTGTATATCACAACTCAACTTGTAAGTTTACCACTCCTAGGGTTTCAGAAATGCATAGCAGAAAAACACAGTGGAATTCATCAAATTAACAAACTGACTCATATCAACAAACAAACTGAGTTATTTTTTCTTCTGTTATTGTGACCTACAGTTGCAGGTTTAGGGTTTAGAGGACCTATAATTCTGGGAAATGGAAAATAAAGTGTTTAATTCCTCCATAACCCACAACATCCTTTTTAAACAAATGAAAGAAAAGGACTACATTGTGATTTGGAAAAATGATGACTGATGAAATTAGAAATTCTAACCAGACAATAAATAACCAATGAGCTACGAGTCAAAAGAAAAAATAAAAAGGAGGTCAAAACATGCATTGAAATTCTGAATATAGACATATCATAATGTTACCAACCCCTTCTGCGACTGCATCTGCAACAGGACACGGTGTAGTACTACATCTTCCACTTCTGCGAGCTGGTCACTTATATAACTCAAAAACCGTACAATAATTGCATTTGCTGGCTCAGAGAACATCTTATCAATCAATGGTCCAATCAAGGAGTTCCAGTCTTGAACCTATGATATTTTATAACAATCAAAGAAGTAAATATAAATGTAAATGCACATTTATTCAAAATCAGAACATAAAATCACAAGAAAGAACAGTCAGTGATTTAGGAAGATCAAAATACATGAATTGAAGGCTTCAAAAATCAAACATCATTCAAAGAAGAACAATTACATTGAACACATCTGTTCAGAAACATGATAAATTGAACCAGTGGGGAATAAATTCTATATTTTCCCTTTGTGATGGGCTGTTGAAGGTCGTGCGCGTGTTTGAAAAGGAGAATACATGAATTGTGCACACCATGAAATTGCAATGTATACATAAGTTATTTCTTGAAAGAAATTCAAGATTTCCTAAATATAACAAAGAAATATAAGTAAAAAACAGTTTCATTATGCACAAAGAAACTGTTTCACTAGTTCGAATTCTAAAACTAAATCAATATAAAAACTGAAAGAGGGGGGACGAAAAATCAGATTAGACAAGTCAAAAGATGATAAAACTTTTGGACAAGAATTTTCGGTTGAACTGTACTTGGGATTGCCAACTAAGTTATACAAGCAAGGTAATTATTTGTTTTTAGGAGCTGTGAGCTGAAAAGCTAGATAACTAAGTGGCAATATAAACTGTTGATGTGAATAAGTTTGATTACAGAGTTCTTAGGGCTTCTTGCTTTTTCATTTCTGTTTTCTCCACTTCTCATTTTCTTACCTTTGTCAATAGCCAGGGAGTTATTGAACAATATGAAATGTTGCAGAAACCAGTGGATGGAACACAAAAACTCATGCACATGCAAACAAAAGCACACAGGGAAAAGAAGAGTGCCTGGTGCAGTTCAACCAGTATCATGGTTTTGGTAAAATTACCAAATATAATTAATAGGGGTCATATGCAAGTTTAGCCTTAAATCTTACACTTTTTGACCACTCTGGCAGCAACATGAATACCCGATCAATAGCCACCTTTGGTCCTGCAATATTGTTTCAGGACAACGAATTTTCTGAAAAAAATGATTCACTCACAAATGAACAGAATAATTGAAAACAAATACTAATTACTATTAAGTGCAAGATGGATGAACAGACAAAGAGAAGAATCGGGGGAGAAAGAATGAAGAATCCAAAATTTTTAATTAATTCCAAAGACCAAACTATAAAACATCACATTGCACTTTTGATATGTGATATAAAACCGAAAAATATTAAGAAAATTAGAGAATAAGCCAAGAATCAACCCAGTCAGTCACAAGCTGTAAGGGACACGATTGGGTTTGGTTTAATCATAAATGTTAGTAAATATAATTGGGGAGAGAATGAAGAAGATAAGAAGACAAACAAATAGCTTCTCCAAAGGCACAAGCAATATTATGGTATTATGCTCTAATTGAAGCATTGTTTGATCAAAGTAAGAGTAGAATAGTAGATATAGGAATGCTTCAGGCTATTGACTTCAATTATTTTCCAGACTTTGCACATCATTTTAGAATTGGGAAAGGATCATAGTCATGTCAAAGTCATATTAACTCATCCAGCACACAAGTTACCAAATATTCGATTGTTAAATACAACAAAAGATATGATAGCAAGACTCAAATTGTTAGCTGCCCAATTAAAGTAAAGGTATCACTATAAAAAAAAAAAAAAAAAACATGATAATCATTATACAATGTTGACACAGTTTTTGAAAAAGGTGTAACTAAGTCTGAGTGAAATTGAGACGGAAATAGGAGAAATGCTTAATTACTCTACCATATTTCTAACATCAACTCAGCAAAAACTCACCTTCTCTTAGATCTGCATTATCTAGACCTTGGCTGAGATTGCTGCAAGAAAAAAGTAAGAAAATATGTAAAAATTATAGATTAATATCATTTAGAATCAGAACTCTTATAGAAAAATCAAGAAAGAGGATTTATTTCTGCTCTCATGAAGTTATGATGGCAATTAAAGAAGGAAGGGATATAAATACCTAAGGAAGTCAAGCAGCATGCATATAACTTCAGGTTTCTGATTATGATATTTGAGCATTGCAGCAAAGGTAGTACTAGCATATGACTGCACTCCTTCACCTGCTGAGTACACAAGGTGAACTAAGGCAGGCATCACAAATGATGGGTCTGCAAAATAAAACAGAATTCAACAATGTGAACTTATTGACAGAGAATGAAGCTTGTTAATCAAAATTAACAAAAAAAAAATGATCAAGACCAAATGACTATAAACAGAAACTTGTATACGTCAATAGCCGATCATCGGATGAAGAAATCCTATGAGTCATACTGATTGCTCAGATAAGCCAATAAAGCAGCTGCCTACTATGGGTATCATATCAGATGCCTACAAGTTCTAGAAATTAATTCCAAGAAAACCAAACTGGCTCTACCATCCCCTATTCGCTGTCTGTGTCCAAGGATAACAAGAAAGAACAAGTAGAAAAAGGAAAAGTTCACACTATGACAACTAACCTATCATTGATATCAACTTAGATGCTTGGTCACGAATTTCAATTTCTTCATCACTAAGGCGCTCCATCAAGTTGTTTGCTATATCTTGCCTGCAGAAAGCATATTAAGGGATTGTAAAATAATGAAAATAAGAAGAAATTTCAGAGTAATTTAGTATATAAACAATCTCACACCATCCCAAATGGGAAAGTCTGTCTGCTGAGTCTGATGACATGGAAACGAGCTCTGATACAATATCAATAGCATTCCTTCTCTGCAAAGCATTTCCAGAAGCAAGGCGCTTCAGAACTTGTTTCACGCATTGACTGCTTGTGTTCCTGGTGAACCATTTAACATTAAAGTCAAGTTTGGGACCCCAATCGCTTAATACAGAATTTAAAAATGTACTCAAGTACTTGAATATAAAAGGGAAAGAAAGAATACATGTAGCAGTATTCTGCTATGAGCAAAACAACAGCTCTAGCTATGCCATCATGCTCATCTAGAAGGTTAAGCAATAAAGGCAACAGCATATCCATCTGTCTGCTGTCAGTGAGGTCATTTCCAGATGAATAACTTGGTTTAAATATGGATTCTTTGAGTATGCAAACAGCACCAGCAATCACATCTTCATCAGCACAGTGAAGCTTCAACCAAGAAAAAAAAATATCATAAGGGATTGTTCTTATCATAAGAGAAAGCTTTTATAGAAAAGGATTTTGCTAGTTACACCACCAAGTTTTAACTGCTATGGTATACCCTGAATGTGGCATCATCTTAATTGTTATAATTGATATCACACAAGAAACTATAAAGCATAATTGTGCAAATAGAAATAGGAAACATTAGATAGTATAAATGTGCTGGAGTGAAATGGTGGGGCATTTAGAACTACTCTAACATGCAAATGGGTAGTTGATCTATCAACTGTATAATCTATGCAGCAATTAGAATGCAGTTCAGTCCAAAGTTACTTGAGGTTCAAAACAGAACCAAACAAAGTGCAAACAGCAGTCGTGTCACATATTTTAAGTGACTGATGATGACTAAATCTACGTTAGCATTCTAGTTTCAACATGTACAAAATATTCTGGACAAATATGGATTGCATGAACTGACTGTTGAATGGTTCTCATAGATAGAGATAGGCATATTAAGTTTTACTTTGTGAACTCAAAGATATATACTTGGGATAAAATAATACCTGTGATAAGAGAATACGTGATATCCGCATTCCATATTCAGACATTGTGCTTTCGAATTTGTTGCTGTCAAGCCGTCCCAAAAGAAGGCATAGACAGTTTATGAAGAACTTTCTAGTCTCTGCACCAGCATCCTTGTTCTCTATATTGCCCTCAGAATGGCTATCTGCATAATACTACATACAGGAAATTTTTCCCTTTATTTCATCAGAAATTCAAAAACTCATAGGATATTAATACACAAGTCAATTGGGTGGGGGCAGATTAACTTGAATGCTGATTCAGATTATCCAAGAGAAGAGCAAATTCTAAAGTTGTTTTCTGATTGGTAACAAAAGGAAGCACAATACTTCTTCATACTTAGCAGTACATATCAAACCGCCCTTCAATTTAACTTTATGTGCAATACCACTATATTTATTGGTTGCATTTATGTAGTATTACCCTATTAGGAGATCAACTTTGACACCCCCCAAAAGATTTTTCAGGGTACATTTGATATCTGGTCCAAAGGGCAGAACTTCGTGGGTAAGAGATCACCTTTTTAAGAATCCTTGCTACTTAGGGAGAATCATAAAAGGGGTTGAATTGAAGGTTGTTAGTGGGGTGAGGAAAATCTTCCATTCCACCCAAGATATCATCAGCGTTTGTTCTCTCAATGGTACATCCTTCTTTATATTTTTCTTCTTTAATCCATAACAAAGCAGCCAAAAGATCCCCAGCATCCAACACTATCAGCATATACAATATGAAGAAATACATGCAAAGGAGGATATAATAATTCCATATCATTTAGATTTACAAGATTTAATTGAATCATTTCATGTTAAATGAGAATTTGATGGTCCAGAAAAACTTAACCAATAAATTAAAGAGATGCCAAGGATAGCCAAAGGATCAAGAAATAATCAATGCCAGATATTGAATCAAACAGATGCAATACTACTACCAAATCAATTAAGATGATTTGGAATGCTACCAACTGGTAATTTTTAAGTTACAACATAGATATATACTAAAGTAGGTCAAAACATTTCATATGGAAACAACCTAGCCATAACAAATGTGTTATACACACAAGTTATGAATTAAATATGCTATCAAAATAAGTTGCAAATCTATGATGAGCATCAACTAGCTAACTTTAAACCTAAAAAAACCCTCTCAGTTATTGCAGACAATATATCCTCGTAGTGTCCTTCATACCATTAAACATAAGTCTTTGTTAAAATAAATGAAGAAATATTTGGAGATACAATACAACAAAAAAGCAAATGTTCCCCTTTTTTTTCACCAGTTAAGAATGACCAGAGCAATATTATCAAGCCAATAGCATAAGATTGTCAAAACAAAGATTTGGAAAAAGCTAACCTGGATGCCTGATATATACTGGTCCAATAATTCATTGCAATGTTGAGGAAATCTATAATCTTCCAAATACAACAAAACACAGTAATGCTTCCAACAAGAGGAAAGAAGCAAGGCTCCAGCTTTTGGAAAGTTTACACCTGTCTTCCAGATTGTAAATAAACAAATCATTATGCATATTAGACATAACAATAACTAGGTACATAAAACTATTTCAAGCACGCAGTGAATTTGGGACCTGCCTCATCCTGGATGCAACTATACTGCCCTTTTATTCCCTGCAACCATTTAACCACTTGCTCTAACCCTTTGGCATGTAGACACCTACTTTTTCTGCTCCACTGCATGTCCAAAAGCATCAACAGTCAATGGAAGTTATGTATGAATACATGTGTAGATGCCTTAAGTTGCAACTGTGCTTAAATCACAAATAAAGTTAAATGTCAAAATTTTTGGATAAAATACATTCAAAAAGCATTGTTCATAGAATAAGAAAAATATATTTGTTATCAGCAAAAGATTAAAGGAAAAAACTCCTAACATCTAAATAGAATTATCAGAACAAAAAAAAATACAATATATATACATAAAATGCCACAGTAACTTCACCCAATTCAATCAGGAAAAATACAGAAAAACTTCAAAAGCATTGTTCATAGAATAAGAAAAATACATTTGTTATCAGCAAAAGATTAAAGGAAAAAACTATTATTAGAACAAAAAAAAAAAATACAATATATATACATAAAATGCCACAGTAATTTCACCCAATTCATCCAGGAAAAATACAGAAAAACTTCATGGTCAGCGAGGTTCCACAAAAAAAAAAAAAAGAAAAAAGAAAAACCCTAGAACACCAAATTAATGAGTGGAACAGATAAACAACTCAAAAACAATCTCATGTCTAGCAAAAACTTGAATGCTCTTAACATGTAATATATTACCTTAACTTTGTATTATTTTTGCAATATATACAGCACAGTAGATAATATACAGACAATGTATAAAGAAAAGATAACAGTCATACATAAAAAACACACATATCCAAAACTCTTATGGTCAAAAAATGAAATAGATCCAGAAGATAGTTCAAAAAGTATAGATTTTACAACATACAGCAAGGAGTCTCTGTGTTAGAACAATTAGTTCCTCTATCAAGTCCCAAAGCAAGCATGATGCTTCAAAGGTTGACTCTGATGTTTTATCAGCTTGTTTTGCTTTCTTCTCTCTAATACCAGCAGGCTGAAGACTAACAGGCCGATGTAATGCATTTGAATTCGACAGTTCTGGACTGGTACTTGAAATTTTACTCTTTTTTGTTAATGCTTCACTGATAGCTAACATACAATCAGCAGCAGATATCGAGAGGCGAGAAGGCAACTCAAATTCATCCTGCAGAGTGCTACAACCAGGCAAAGTTAGTCAGAATAATAAAGTTGAACAAACTGTTGAATTTGATTATGACATAATCACATATGCATTCAAGCATAGAACCTACAAAATTATGAAGTTACATGAAAGAATACATGACAATGTTCAACAGATCACAGCATATAGATATTACTAATCATGCAGTATGAGCCAACTTCAAGATAGAAGAAACAATCTCAGCAAAGTCAACAATTCTCACTGGACTTAGCTTTAAAAAATACATCAGAGTAAGTATTTTTGAATTCTGACAGGGAAAGAAAACCTATAAACAAAAAAAAAAAAAAAAAAAAGAGGACACAGACACAGTAACCATAAGGTTGGACCTCTTTCTCATAATGAAATTGAACATAAGCACCGACCCATAAGCAAATGGTCAAACTCTGTACAATAGAAACAAAAGCAAGTAAATAATGGTGTTTATGCAAACTAATGATTCACAGCCTGGAAAAATTAGCTGCAAAGCATATCCAGATGAAGCATACACAAGTTTTCGGAAACACTATATTGCATCAACTAATGGGAGCTTTGCATCTTATGTCTACAAATCCGAACAACTTCTTCAGAGAACAACAGAAACCGACAAAATTACTAGACATGAAATGACTCATCTACCTTCCTCTGCATATTATGTGTGATAAATGTGGGATACATGAGCAAAGTATCTCCAACAAAGCATAATAATTGTCTCTTATTCCTGCCGCAGAAAAGAAAAAACCACAATAACATCAATCTCACAAAGCAGAAATACATAAAAGAAAAAAAGGGCTAAGAAGATAATAAGTAGAACCTATATCTTTACCATTTAGAGCATAATGATCCATAGACCTCTCATACTCAACGAGTCTACGAACAATAATACACCAACCAAGAGCAATATAACGATCATCTTTTCTCTGAATAATAAAAGCAAGACTTCTAACAACAGCTTGGAAAAGAAATTCATCTTGAAAGAGCCAATTTATAAGTATCAAAGCTTGCCCACCATGCTTCAAATCTTTGCTCCTCAATGACTAAAGAAAAAATAAAAATCAAACAATGAAAAATGCATCAAACAAAGGGAGCTTTAACATTAAAAGAAAAACGAAATTTTAATGTGAGCAGTACATGTTGAATTATTGGAATAAGAATATCATCCAATTTCTGGTCTCTCTTAACTGCATCCTTAACGAATTTGTGCAGAAACCATAAGGAGTCCTCCAATGACCCTTCAAAAACCCCAAAATGTATATTCAAACACGATAATTCATTAAAGAAATGAGTCTATGTCCACATGTATAAATAGAAGTACCAAGTGAAGGTCTTTTGCTAGAGTCAGGAGAGACGCGAGAAATGGAGTCTTGGAGCTTTCTGGAGCGAGCGCCGAGTAGAGTAGTTAAGGCTCTGCCTATACTAACAGAAACCATGGATTCGGGAGATTCTGATGCCTCCGATTTCCATATTAATGCTTCTTCGTTCTCCATAATCACCTTCAATCAGTGTAGAGAGTTTTAAATATTTTCAGTTTTATAGGAAAAAATAAATTTGATTTGACAGAAAGAACAGAGAGAACTAGGTCTTCCATGCAGGTTCTAGTTCATCCAACAACTAGAACTAGGTCCGGTTACTTGACCGTTGAGAATCCCAATCGAACCGGCGGGCTGAACCATCGGTTCATCTTAGTTATTGAATGTTGACTGAACCGAGATTGAACAGCCAGACTAACCCGCGATTTGGGTCAATTGTTTCAATTTTTTTATAAAATAAATTTGTACAATTTTGTTTTTCCCAACAGCAATTAATAGTTATGTCCGACTGATTTATATGTGTTTATGAATTGTAGTTGAATTGGTCCATTTTAGTTATAAAAATTTTCTACCAATTATCTAGACTCTAATATTCTATTCATACATTTTATTAAATCTCTTAATACTAATATTTTTTTTCTCTTCATAATTACTATTATACTTATTTTACTACTACGTTTCTTAAATTATATTCATTTTATTCATTTCAATTAAAAAAATGTCTTAAACCCGAGTCAAGTACCGCCGGAATAAAAGGTAGTGAATCGGAATCCAAAAAATTGGAGAACGAATAATTCACGAATTCTTTAATTTTCCTTTCGATCTGATAAGAACCCACATGTCTATTGATGGAGTTCCGATAAATTCGCCGACATCGGTGGATGACTTCACAATTGAGGAGTCCAAGCAAAATTCAAATACCGAAATGTCACCACCACAACCACCGTCGCAACCACGGTATGTTTTTATTTTATTATTTAAATTATTTTTTTTCACTTATTTTATATTTAAGTTATATTTTTTTTTTCACTTAATTTGTTGTAAAAATAATTTTTTTAGCTTACCTTATTTTTTCAATTAATTTATATTCTTCAAATTTTTTATAATGGTGAAATACAATCGTAGGAGAAAGTTGTAACACAACAAGAGCAATTTATTTGTCAAAAGTATATTAGCGATATGCCACAACATTTTAAAAAAAAAAAATTCGTTGGAAATAACGAATATTGCGAAATTTGCAAGTATTGTAATATCTGCTATAAATGGAAACACAGTGGCAAAAAAACGCAAATTTCACCTCTAAAAATCAAACTTTTAATTTTAATGAAAAAAATTATAAAAAAAAATTTAACTGAATTTATTTATGTTGAAAAATTTAATTTTTCTTTTGATGAAAAATATAGATTTATTAAATTTTTCGAATTATATGTTCATCTTCTAGTTAGATGTGTTAATAGGAATACTATAAAAAAAATATTTTAACTTTGTAAAAAAAAGAAAAAAATCTTAATTTCTCAATTTACTACTATGGATGATCGTGTTTTAATTTGCTCTGATATTTGAACTGCTAATTGACATACTCATTCATACATGGATCTAACTGTGCATTATATTGATAAAAATTAGCAACTGCAAAAAAGAATAATTATTTTTTGTGTTTTTGAGGAAAGACATCTGCTGCAAATATTTATAAAATAATTTATAATATTTTAGACGAATATAAATTAGTGAAAAAAAATATTGACTATTTTTTTTTATAATACTTCATGTAATACTATATTCATTTCTCAATTAAAAGATCTTTGTGAACCAAATATTGACAATTTTTCCATATTAGATGTGCATATCATGTTTTAAATTTATGTATCCAAAATGGTTTAAAATATTTAAATGTACATATTGCATCTATTAAAAATGCAATTAAATATTTATATTGTTATAGTAAATTCATGAAACATTAGCTTAAATTTTGTAGGACTAATAATTTGACACCAATTAAATTTTATTGTACTCGTGTGTAGGTGAAATTCCACATATATGTTTTTTATAATTCATAAAACAAATCATAACATTGTAATTTACCGATAATGTTGAGAAATTTGTACCCAAATTATTAATTTATTACAAGTTTTTAATGATGCTACAAATATTTTTAGTCATATTTATAAACCAACATCGCATATTTTTTTTCAATGTAGTATAAATATTGTTGATAGGTTACATGTGTTTGAAAATGATATTTATTTAAAAGATTATATTCAAGTTATGAAAACTAAATGGTTGAATTATTTAAAAAATATTTTACCTCTATTTTTTATTGCTGTTGTTGTGACACCCCTGACCTAAAGCATACGTCTTTTTGACGTCATTTCACGTATTTCATGCATTTTTATTTAAATGCATCAGAGTATGACATGCTACATGACATTTATGTGAAATAATTTAAATGAGAAGTGATTATAAATGAGATAAAAATGTTAATTAAGAGTGGTTTTAAGTTCGTTTACCGTCGAAAGACATAAACGGAGCCGATTAGGGATTTTGGCTCGCGCTATCGAAAAATATCGAAAACGCGCTATATTTTAAAGAAAATGAATTTAGTGTGATTTTATGTGTTTTCACATGTGATTTAAAGGATTTTGGGACCAAAACTATACGACAACGTCGTTCGGTTTCGGTTCCGCAAAATTGTTGAGATTTCGGTCCGGTTTAGGGCACCGACCGAACCGCGAAAAAATTCCGGTTTCCGATTTTTACGAAATTTTATACACATGATCTACGATTTATTTTAACGCTAAAAACAAAATTATAGCTGTATTTGACTTGGTTTGATAGGTTAAATTAGAGAAATTTAGGTGGAGAAAATGAATTTGTAAGTAGGATTATTTTTGTTTAAGTATAGGTTATAATATATATTATTATTGTAGTAAAAAGATATTTGTATGAATAGGGGAGTTTTTGAATGTGTG
>CANUEY010008278.1:0-11593 GCA_948099555.1 Croton setiger | reverse complement strand
ATATTAAAAACATATCCAAATCATTTACTTAATTATCATATCATATATCATATCAAATTATAATGCATTTTAATCAAAAATGCACAAAATACATGTAGTGACGTCAAAATGACCTAGGATTTAAATCGGGGGTGTCACAGTGGTCTTCGAGGTAAAAAAGGAGGTAAATTCTACATGCCAAATGTGTATTATATTCTTAAATTAAAATTAAATATTATCAGCTTGGGTCAGTTGGATGAAGACAGAGCTAAAATTGTTGTTGATGGTGGTTTTCTTAGAGTTTACATCAATGGTAGTCTCATCGCAAAGGTACCCAGAGCTGGAAATCGCCTCTACACACTGCACATGAAGCAAGCTGAACCAAGTTGTTTATTGTCCAGCGTTTTAGATAAAACAAAGCTTTGGCACTCTAGGTTTGGTCATTTAAATTACCAAACTTTGAGAAAACTAAAGCAAGAAGAGATGGTTGAAGGTTTGCCCGAAATTGAGCAGACATCTCATACCTATGATGAGTGTGTAATCAGTAAGCATACAAGTGCCAAATTTCCGATGGTAGCAAAATTTCAAGCCTCACAGCCACTGGAGTTAACACACGCAGACATCTGCGAACCTATTTCTCCTATAACAACAAGTGGTAACAGGTGTTTCTTACTCCTTATTGATGATTTTAGCCGATATATGTGGCTTGAGGTCTTAAAGTCTAAAGATGAGGCATTGTTTGCATTTAAAAAAATATTAAATGAGGCTGAATCAGAATCTAGTTTGAGAATGAAAATTTTAAGAACAGATAGAGGAGGTGAATTCTACTCAAATGAGTTTAAGTTATTTTGTGAAACTCAAGGTATCAAGAGACAACTTACTGCTCCATATTCTCCTCAACAAAATGGAACAGTGGAGAGGAGAAATAGAACGGTGGTGGAGAAGATACGATGCTTGTTAAAAGGAAGAAATGTACTTGAAATTTTCTAGGCAGAAGCGGCGAAGACAGCAATTTACATCCTAAATAGATCTCCTACAAAAGGTGTGGAGAAGATTACTGCATATCAAGCATGGCACAACAAAAAACCACAAGTCAGCCATTTGCGAGTTTTTGGGTGTGTAACCTACGTCAAAACTGTGGGGACATATCTAAAAAAATTTGATGACAGAAGCTCAAAGATGATCATGCTCGGTTATGAAAGTGGAACAAAGGCATATCGATTATTCAATCCAGAGAACAAAAGAATAGTGGTAAGTCGTGATGTTGTTTTCCAGGAGGAGATAACATGGAATTGAGAGACTACAACTGCAAAAACAACATACACAATAGGAGGGCCACTTATTGTGTCTCGTTTTGAAGAAATACAAGTGGAGGAAATTGATAAACCTTCACCAATCTCTCACGATTAATCAAACGTGGGTGAAAGCTCGGAAGGTGATAGCCAAGCTACATCAGAAAGTGGAGAAAATGTAGGTCCTAGAGGGCAAAGAACTCTACAGGAGATTTACGAAAGGACTGAACAGATAGAAGCTGAATTGTTCTTCTTATCAGCAGATAAACCATCCACATATGAAGAAGCAGTTTGAAATGCAAATTGGAGGCAGGCTATGAGTGAAGAATTGGAAGTCATAAAAAGAAATGGAACCTGGGAGTTATCTAATTTTCCAGAAGAACACAAAGCCATTAGACTGAAATGGGTTTTCAAAGTTGAAAAGAACCCAGCCGGTGAAATAATCAAGCACAAAGCTCGAGTAGTAGCGAAGGGGTATGTACAAGAAAAATGAGTTGATTATAAGGAAGTTTTTGCCCCAGTTGCGCGAATGGAAACAGTAAGATTACTGTTGGCAATAGCTGCACAAGAACGGTGGAAAGTCGATCATATGGATGTGAAATGTGCATTTCTGAATGGAGAATTGAAAAAGAATGTTTACGTAACACAACCAATTGGCTTTGTAGAGCAAGGAATGGAGAACAAGGTGCTGAAGCTAAAAAAAGCTCTATTCTTAAAACAAGCGCCGAGAGCTTGGAATTCAAAGCTGGATCAATGTCTACAAAATCTTGGCTTCATGAGGTGTACACTTAAGCATGCTGTGAATAAAAGACAAAAGGGAAAAGATGTTTAGATTGTAGGTGTTTATGTTGATGATTTAATCATTACAGGTTCAAAGGAAGAAGAAATAACAAAATTTAAAGAGCAGTTGAAGATGTTTGAAATGAGTGATCTTAGAAGGCTAAGCTACTATTTGGGTATTGAAGTGAAGCAAGAACCAGATGGTATAAAGCTAAGCCAAGAAAAGTATGCTGAAAATATTCTTGAGAAGATGGGTATTGTCGAATTGCAACTTATGTAAAATTCCAATGGATGCAAGACTGAAATTGAGCAAAATTGAAGAAAGCCAATTGGTCAGTGCTACTGAATATAAAAGCGTAATTGGCAGCTTGAGATACTTGGTTAACACTAAATCGGACTTAGCTTACTCCATAGGAGTAGCAAGTCGATTCATGGAATCGCCAACAAAGAAGCATATGACAGCAATAAAACAAATATTGTGCTATGTAAAAGGAACACTGAGCTACGGTTTCAAATATACAGGCTGGGAAGGAAAATATATGCTGAGAGGTTATGCATATAGTGATTTGGCGGGAGACATTGACGATCGCAAGAGTATCACAGGAGTAATTTACTTCCTGGGGAAAATCCAATCACTTGGAGTTCACACAAATAGAAAACAGGCACTCAGTTCCTTTTCTCTGGATCGTATTGGCATCCGGCGCTAAATGATAACTAACAAAGATCACTACAGCTGGAATTTCTCGAGCAAGTCATCGGCAAAATTGATCGAAAGGCTTTGAATCTGCTGTAAAGAAACATAAACCCCCACCGGTGGAAGTAAATAACAACCAGCAAGCTGTAATTAATAGTTCTAGAAGAATTGGTGGTGCGTACGTAGAGACGGAACCAGAGATTATTGTATGGGTCTATGGTTATATCAAAAGATGAGACATCATTAATGGGTTTGGAAGGAGGAGCTATAAAATCAAATAATTTAACAAAATTGCTATTTATGGTGTTGTTTGATCGGCGAGCAGTCTTGACGGTGAAGGAAAAGACGGCAAGAACAATTATGCTCCTCAATGACAAGCGGTGATGATTTGAGTTTTGAAGATGACTTTTTTTTTCTTATTTAGATTTAGAAGAATTGCATTTAGAGTGTTTGAATTTAGTCCAAGAAATTTTGGTACAAAGAGTCCGAGAAAAATGTGGGAATTGATTTTTGTCCACCATTGTATACTAGACTAATAGAGACCAAGAATAGTAAATAATAAATAATATAGACTGCAATTCGATCAATTTTTCTTTTTTTTTAATTTATTTTTTTAGCTTGAACGTGTATACCGTTTTTTTTATGCACACTCTGTTAAATAAGGTGAACACGGTCGAAGTATCTCATATAAAAAAATTATATAATACAATAGCCTGGGATGATTTTGGCCTCTAAAATCATCATCTACCATCACCATTCATCATCATCATCACCATTAATCACCATCATCATCAAAAGTCAAATCTAAGCATAAACTGTAGACATCCAAAGCTACGAACACACACACTAAGAAAATTACATTGTCCAAAAAACCACCGTCTCTATCTTCATCATTGTGTTCGCCACCACCACCACCATCTCTTGATGAAGCATAATTCAAATACTACACAATAAGTCTTAAATCTCAACTCTCCAACTCCAAAATACAACAAATTATAAAAAATAAAAATAAAAATCAATTCTCAGATCAAATCTAACTCTAACTCACACCCTAAAAATTAATAAGGAACGACAAAATTCCCACTTTCATCAACAGTAGAGGAAGATCAAGAACTTACCCCCCCCCCCCCCTACCAGTTTCTTTGTTGGAAAAATCGAAATTGAAAAATTCAACCTATCAAGCCAAACTATACATCAAATGAAAGAGAATGTAGAGAGGACTTAGAATCTACCCTTAGATTCGTCATACAATGCCCGGAGGATGTCGGAATCTTTGTCGGCAACCCTCCCTTCTCTCTCTTCAGTCACCGGAAACAATGTATCAAGCAACAATGCTAACTTCATTAGAAAGCTTCCGTCATGGGCTTTGAACGGTGGTCTCTGATCATTGTGTAGAGGCCGAAAATGGTAGTGTCATTCCTCAAAAAGTTCTGTCTCCCTGACGATTCTTTCTCTCTATGAATTCTGTTGAAACGAAAAAAAAAAAGAAAGAAGAGGGGGATGGTGGAGGCACCGACAATGGTGTGGTGGTGATGGTGTAAACATAATCATCATCATCTTCAACATCATCAAATCAATGATGATGGACAACATAGTTTAAGGGTCTCTCAATCTAATTTTCAAATCACGAGGACCTAGAAGCTCATTTGACAAAACCACAGAGATCCTATAGAAATTCTCCTTTTTCTAAATTTATAAACATATAAAGAATCATGCTAAAAAATATTACTGATTCTTACTCTTAAAAAAATTATTACTGTTTTTTATTGATTTTAATGAATAAAAACTTCAATGAAACCATTATTAGTTATTATTGATTTTAGTGATACTAATTTTTATTAATTATTAATCATACTAATTCCTATTAATATCAATAATTATTATTGAAATTTATTAAAAAAATTTATTACAAGTTTTTTATTAAAAAAATTTATTACAAGTTTTTTATAATTATTGATTGCTATTAATTATCGTTAAAGTTTATTAAAAATTCTATTGACAATTTTTTTATTATTAATAATTTCTACTCATTGTTATTAAAGTTTACTGATTGTTATTAATTTTTATTCAATATTGTTAATGATATTGATGATGAATGATTGTGTTTACATATACTGAACTCTTTATTTATTTGTTATTGATATTTATTAATTTTTATTGATATTTATTGATATTTACTCATTGTTATTGATTTTATTTACGTATATTGATTTGTTATTGATTTTTATTGATTATTTATTGATGTTATTGATTCTTAATAATGTTTATTGATTGTTATTGATTGTATTAAAATTTATAGAACCCTTTTGACATTGATTCTAATTGATGTTTATTGATTCTTATTGTGGTTCTAATTGCATTTAGATGTATTGAATGATTTGTTATTGATGTTCGTTGATTCTTACTGAAGTTTATTTATTCTTATTGAAGTTATATAGATTCTTATTGATGTTTATTGATAATGACTGATTGTATTTACATGTGTTGAACAGTTTATTGAAATTTTATTTTCTATGTTTTTAGTGTTTTATTGAACTTTATTTTTACTGATTATCACTAATTGTTATCAAAGTTTGATTTTTATTAAGCTTTGTTGAAAAAATTTTATTGATTGTTATTTAAATTTACTGTCATCTTCATCTTTTTCATCGCTTATCTTCATCTTCTACATTGAGCAGAAACCCTAGCCACTGCTAGTCACTAGAAAGTTTAAATGATGATGAAACCTAACAAATTTTAGCATAAAAAAAACTCTCGAGTCGTAGATTCAAAATATAATCTTACTTCCTCATGATTCCAAAATGCAAAAATTAGTAGAACGACGGTGAAAGGTGGCTCTTTGTTTTATTAATGAATGACTGCAATATAAGTCTTAAAATGATTATTGTTGCTTGGGCTTTCATCTAGTGGCTTAAAGATCGGAAATCCATCACTGGAAAATCGATGAAAAGTGGCTTGAAAGATTTTTGGTCAAAATGAAACCAAATTTTGATCCGGTTAGATCTCGCACTTCCTGCAACCATTTGCTAGAGCTCTGATGAATGTCAACGTCACTATTCGCCTGGGTTAGTGATTGACGATGTTGGCTAGCCCATTCCTACATTGATCAAAGGTGAAACGGTGGTCAGAAAAAATGGATGAAACTTGCACCATTTTCACAGTTGAAATGTGGAGAATCAGATTTTTATTTTTTAATTTTTTTAAATAACCATTCCTATGTTGATCAGAGGTGAAACAGTGGTCAGAAAAAATGAATAAACTTGCACCATTTTCACAGTGCAAATATGGAAAATCAGATTTTAATTTTTTTTAATTTTTTTAAATAATGTCAAAGCATATGAAAAGTGCTATATTTTTAAGGAAAAAATAAAAAGTTTTGCCTTCCCTTTTACTTAATTAAAATTTTTGTCTTTATATTTTTAACTATACTTTTTTCTTTTATTTTAAAAAATTATACTATTTTGTCATTTTTCATCAAAAATATTGATGAAAATTAATAAATTATATTTTATCTGAATTTTTTCTTTGCTCTGATTATAATACTATATTAGTTTTAACTAAGATAATACTAATATGTTAAAAAAACTAAAAAAAAATCAATTAGTTGATCGAATGATATTGTACTCCAACAAATATAAGAGTAGTACTGCAGCGGTACAGATCTAACCTCTTGGCACAAATTTGAACAAACATAGAGCAATTTTTTTCACTTATTCTCATTTTGCAAAGAATCTTGGCCGCTGGAGCCAAGATCTTTGCCGCTATGGCATAGGAGTGTACCGCTACAATATAGATCTGGCTTTGGCGGCATTGTTCTAAAATTTCTAAAGGTCCAAAAGCATTTCTCCAATCTGAGGTTTTATTTTTAACCATTAGATGGTCTTAAAACAAAGGAGATCCAACTAGATATAAAACCCAAAATGCATGCTTATGCAAAAAGTAAAAACAAGCTTAGGAAAAGAAGTTACCTAGCCTTTAGAGGACTTTAATGCTTTCAACCAAATGGAACATCACAAGCAAGGAGCCTTCATTCTTTCTGAAATAAAACTCACTAAAAATTGTTACGGTTGAATCTGGATTTCCCAAAGAACGTAAAGAAAGAACAAGAAACAGAAACACAACAAGAGGTTTTACTTGGTTCCTCTTACACAGAGTAAGGGTACATCCAAGGGGAGAACAGCCACCATCATCAGCCTTATTAAAGAAACCAGAACCAACAGTACAGATTTTACAAACCCTAAAACAGATAGCTCTCAGAAATCTCTCCTTCCAGAATCTCTAACAACACAGAGATTCAATCTATCTACACACAGAGTATACCAATCTCACAGCCAAATAGCCTTAACCAAGGTACAATCAAATAAAGATATACAACAGAGAAGAGAAATCGAAAGGAACCAGAGAGAGAGGATGAGGGTTACAATCTGTACAGGAGGAAAAAGTGACCCATCACATTCAGCAGAAAGCATTTTATACTTAGGGTAACAGCACACGTGCCACTCGTGCCAGAAGAGCCCCAGCATAGAGGCTTCCATTCTGTCACAAAAAAAAAACGCACCAACAAACAGCATAAAAGGCAAACCTTCATGAAACAAGAAGAGTGAATCATCCTCAAGCTCCTATTTGGTTTGTGGCCAGGACCAGAGTCACAGCCAACAAAAATTCATTCAAAACCAAAAACTCATTTGCTCAAGTAATAAAAAATGAAGGATATGGAGAGCTCCTATCTAATAATGAAAGAAGACACTCTAATCCTTGAAGTGTTTACTATTTTCTTTATCTAAAAATCCACCTAAGACCTAAAAGATTCTCTTAGGAAGAGAGAAGCCTTAGAATAATAAAGGGTTTAATCTGAAAGTGACCAAGCCCTCTTCTGGCAATTGACAGGCTCTAATATGTACTAGTTTACGGTAAAGACGCCTTAACACGTATCATTTTGACAGAAAAGTCGCCTTTCCAAAATTAAGTGAATGCTGCTGTGATACAGGACTTTACCGCCACAGCATTGATGTCGTGGCAGTGACGCTAACATGATGTGGCGCTTTGTGCTTTTCATGAAAGCACATGCGCTACCACGTCAGAGAACAGCGCTTCCGCGGCAATGTTCTTCACCACTCTCACTTGACTTCGAAAAGGCACAGAAATGCGTTGAAACTCATCGAGAACCTTTTCGTTGATGCTAAAGTCTTTCCACAAGTTTACCATGCTTGGTAGGGCGAGGTTAAAAATAATTTCATACTATGCTAAAAAATGATTTTACCACAATACGCACAGTTTTACGAGCAACAAACTATCAGTAACGCTCAAATTTTTTTTTAACAAATTTCAAAAGTTTTTACATGTGCAATAATGCTAATTTTTAAGGAGACACTTCAAAAGCATATTTTTTGTAAAATTCAGAAGGAAGTTTGCTTACTTGTGAATGTCCAGTTTTGTTGCATCAGAACTATTTCTCATCATCGAGCTGTTGTTTTTGGGGGCAAAAATGAGCATGAACAGTTTTTCCTCACTGTGATAGAAGATACGCAAACATATTTTATATCAAAGTAATCATTAACGCGTCCTACAATATATATTGGTGGTATAGTCGTTTAAATGACCCCACTGGTTGTGGACTCTGCCGCTCCAAGTTTCGTCCATTGTCGACTTCTTCACTCCATATTATGCCTTCACCTCGCTTATCTAAGCTTGGTGTTAATACTCCAATCTGAGAGCATCTGAAAAGCCTATGCTCCATATAGAAGCAACTCCTTCACCAATGCAGCCCTATTTCTCAAAACTATACCCTTCTAGGAAAATTAAATTGACATAGGGTGTTTTAGGCCAAACCTGGTAGTTATCTGCCCCCTACGCGAGTGAGTGTCACTTTATTGATGCTTGCTTACAAATGAGTCATGGTTTGGCCCATGCCATTCTAAACTATTTCTTTCCCCTAGCACTTGGGTATTTTATTTCTGTGAAACTAAAATACACATATACACATGTATGAATGCAATTGCATGTATGCATGAATTTGACTTGTAACTCCTTACTATACAACATTTGTAAGAGGAGATTATTTCCAAGGTGATCCAACTATCAACAAGAGGTGTTATTGAGCAAGGAAAAGCTTTCTCAAAAGTTATTTAAGGCCATCTTCCTTGCTTCTCATTCTGTTATAAGCCCATCTTTTAGTTAATTAGCTCACTATAAATTCATCTCTTATATTCATCACTCATTTCTCAACACCCTATGGCTTTCTCATGTTGTCCTCAGGATCAAGCACATGTGTCATTATGATGACATTTACTCTCTTAACTTATGTTCAAATAATTAACTCTATTGATTTAGAGATTTTCCTTTCTCAAAGATCATTTTCCATCATGGATCTTTAGTCTTTAAGGGAGAAAATTTAGTGTTTATCGAAACCTCAAATTCTTGACCATTAGAGTCACTCATAGCATGAAACACTTCTTTCTTTTTTGTTTCTTTTGACTTTAGCATCCTTTTATAACTTTACTTGTTTGCAATCAATCCATTCACCAATTTGCAAGGTCAATTTATCATTTGAAATTCTTAGTCTTATGAAAGACGAAGCTTCTGTTTTTCCAAACTCAGTTCTCGACCAAAAAGGTCATGTATTATGCAACATTTCAACATTTATTTCTTTATAAAGGTATTCCCTCCGGGATAGCTAACGTTACTTCAAACCATTCAGATCACACAATCTCTCTAATACTCTCATATGTTTAGATAATGTTTTATTTTTTCTCTTAGCATTCATCATGGTACGCCAAGAATTAACATAGGCTTGCTTCAAAATCGAACCTTCATCTATAGTGGTCACAAAATTCAAATCCAAAGGTCTTTCTATTAGCTGTATTGGGACTTGGGCCAAAGTTGGACAAAATAAGACTTTTTGGCTATTTTGAAGAATTCACACAGATCTTTACTAAGAAATCATTATTAACAACCTTTTAGTCTACTTTCACCTTTAGATTTTGACTTTTCTCCTAGTGGCCTCTTTTACTCTTCTTTCATTTTTTATTCCTTATTTTGTTCTTTATTTTCTTTTCGCAAATTTTCTTATTTTCCCAATTTGTATCCAATGTGATCCTTCAAAGGGGTTGAAAGTATAAAAACATTTTGGTTGTTGATTTGTCAAGTGTTTGAGAACGAATTGTCTATCTTAAGCTAGAAAAGGTTCATCTAGAGGCTCATATGAGTGGGTTGGCTTTTTAAGCTAAATGTTTAAACCTAATTTTCCTTTATCATCTATGAATCTACACAGATTCGGAAAGGCTGCAAGTAAGTTTTAGAATTCCTAAGCTGAGTATGTGAAGTTTCTCGCAAATATTTAAAGTTTTTGGGCTACAACCTCACAAAATAGTGTAAATAGTTCAAAGTAACAGAAGCTATCCCAATGTGAATACTAACATACAGACAGAATATCAATTCATTATAAAAGTGGCAAATAGATCACATTCTTAAGTTCAACATAGGTAAAAAACACCATAAAAAGGAAACTACAACTTTCCTAATCAAAAGTCCTACATCTTGCTCTTCTAAACTCCAACTGCTTCACCATTTTAGATTTGAAGATGCTTACATATAAATAAGCTTCCCCCAGATTTTTCTATTATACCCTGGTCTATGAGGTCTTGAATCTCATGTCTCAGTTGCTTACATTTTTCTGTGCCATGACCCTTCATCTGATGCAACTGGCAGTAGGCAAAGACTCTGGTAAGGGTTTTGGTTCCAAAAGCTGTAGTAAGTTTATTTTGGCTTTTAAGGCGTAGCCTTTTTATATACCCGAAGATACGAGATTTACAGTTGGTAAGCATTGCTAGTACTCCGGCTGGTGTATCCGAATAAATTCGGAAGGCAGTAGACCGATCACACTGATAACCTTACCGTGAGGGTGATCGAAGAACGGAGATAGAAATAATGAATAATGTGTAACGTTCTCTCTTATACCTTACGTTATAAAACATGTCATATTTTTTTTTTATATAAACTTACATTACAATTTTAATTATCATGTTAAACTATACCACAACATAATAAACCAACATATAACATACATATTCCAAATATCAAATACACATAATTACTATTATTTAATTACATGCCATTTTGCATTATTATCCCAAACGAAATAAACATATATATACATGCCAAATATAAAAGTAATGCTATACAGGAATAGCATTAAACAAAATTCTATATGCAAATGGTACAATGATGTGACGAGAGGGAGAGAGACCTAGGCTTTAGCTGTACCGACCTGAGTAATAGACCAGTGAAGTCTCAGTACTTCACTCAGACAGCAAACCTGAAAAACATAATATGTGTTTTGTATGAGTCGCAAAACTCAGCAAGTGCTAAACAGAACATATATAACAAAGAAGACAATTTATCACATATATCAATATCAATTATTTTCCGGTCACATATATCATTTATTAACAAGCTATAATAGCAAATGCATAATGACATGTCATTTCTTATTCATTGGTTGTGAATTATCGACCATATGTTACCCCGGGAATTTCACAGCATATCAGTAACCATAGCTGGCCAGCAAACTTGTAAGACCGGAATACATCGTCGGTCATAAAGGGATCCGTAGATCAACCTTTTATATGAAGTATTCACCAGATCATTTTGCACTGTATAGGACCCGTAGGTCTTTTCTATAACATATTAGACCAGTAGGTCTTTCCATCAAATCATAGAGGAAACCGTAGTTCCTCAAACGTGAAATCTGCAACATTGGTAACGATAATCACAACCGCCTTATTTACGTTCTGTGAACATATGCTTGAAAATCATATATATATCATATCGTCATGCTTATATAATCTCA
>CANUEY010008271.1:0-13437 GCA_948099555.1 Croton setiger | reverse complement strand
TTTAAAACATTTATCATCAATTATAATTCATATAACCCATAATCAACTCATTGATCATATTTAAATCATGATGCATTTTGAATGAAAATGCATAAAATGCATGAAATGACGTCGAAACGACGTAGGGTTTAGGGTTGAAATATCACATAACATAACTCAAAATTCTCATTCAAATCATATATCATCATATTCAAAACATATCCAAATCATTTACTTAATTTTCATATCATATATCATATCAAACTATAATGCATTTTAGTCAAAAATGCACAAAATGCATGTAATGACTTAGAACTTAGGTTGGGGTGTCACATCAAGCCTGTATTATAATCTGAAGTTCGAAACCAGAAAAATGAATGTAGCATAAACTCTTATTTCCCTATGATCAAAACAGGCAGGAAGCAAAAACACATAAAGAACAGAAGCACATAGAAACAAAATTGAATACTTAGAAAGAAAACCAAATAGATTTCACATGAACCTATAAATCTGAAGTGCAATAAGGTGCAAGATGTTAATGCACAAATAGCCAGCATACTGAATAGGTAGTGTAGCTTGCAATATCAGTGATAATAGGTAGTGTAGCTTGCAATATCAATGAGCCAAATAATAGCAACAAACACTCATTCTAGACTGGAAATAACAAAACGGCAGACAGTCTCATTTAGCAACAACAGGAGCAGATTAAGTGAAAACATACATTCTAAATAACACACAGCTTACTAAACAGATTCAATTTGATAATCATAACACAAGAATTATTCATGATTCCACCATACATTGTTCATGTCAGAAATAGAAAAGAAATGGCAAAATCTATTCCAATCAAGCTCCCAACAGATTCCATTCATATTCAAATTGAAAAAGAAACAGAGGAGAGAACAAGGAATACCTCAGAATTGCTCAATTTTTATTGAAAATCCAAAATCTTCTTGTAGATTTGAGTTCTTCTTTACAATAAATTTCGAAATTAAAATCAAAGAAATTCCTAATTCCTAATTTGAGACCCTGATTTCAGAAACACCCCCCCCCCCTCAATTTACAGTAATAAGATCGAAAACCCTAATTTATAACTTTTTCCACAATTTTAAAAGAAACCCCAATTTTCTAATTCGAAAGAAAAATGCTTACTCCCCTTTCGATCCCCTCTCTCTCTTCCCCTCCTATTGAAAGCTGCTCCGCTTTTATCCTCCAGCAAAAAAAAAAAAAAGTTCTTCCACGATTCTCATCTGCCTCAACTGCTCCAACCCACTGTGGAGTGATTGTCGGCCGCATTTCTAGCCACGATCTTGACCTTTTTTCCTTCGTCTCCATCGTGTTTCTGTCTCCTCCATTTTTGCTCTTTGTTTCTTTCTGTTTGCTTCTCAATTCTGTCTTTCTGTTTCGAGTTTTTTCTTCTTTTTTTTCTTTTTAATAAACTCAAAACGACGTTGTTTCAAAGTAAAACCGCACGTTTTGGACTATCTTTTTAACTGAAATTCAATTGATCTGAATCGAACTAGTTGGGTTTGATTCAGATTGTTACTTTCTTTCTTTTCTTCCCCTTCTTTTCTTTTTGTCTCTTCTTTTAACCCCACTTCTTTCATTGCTTTTCCAATTGCATCCCTCCTTCCTAATTTTCTCCTTCAATTTTTCTCTACTTCTTTTAATTTCTTTCAAAAACATCCTTTTCTTATTTTTAATTTGTTTTTTCTCCATTTCTTCTTCTTTTTTCCTTTTTTTCTTTTAATATTGTTTTATTTTTTTATTTTTCTCAATTTTTACAAAATAAGAAGAAATTGAAAAGAAAATAAAATAAATAAAATTTTTTTTTGCTCAGATATTTCTCTCCTAGATTTTGGGGGTCAAAAATCGAGCGTCAACAGTTTGCCCCCACTTTGATATAAATTGTGACGCGAAGATAAAAGGTACTTACCTTAGAGCATTGTTGATGGGGAGGCCATCTTTCTTCTTTGGAAGGCTTTTGTTGGAGAAATCTCTCGTTGTTGTTAAGTATTTTTGTTTGTAGAAAATCGCCTTACTGTTGTTTGACGAACCCCACACTGTTGTTTAGAGGATTTATCTAAAGAAAAATTGCCCACTGTTGTTTGATGAACCCCATACTATTGTTTACAGGATTTTGTATGAAGAAAATCATCTACTGTTGTTTGACGAACCCCTCACTGTTGTTTAGCGGATTTATCTGAATAAGACCGTCCATTGTTGTTTGAAGAACCCCACACTGTTGTTTAGAGGATTTGTATGAAGAAAATTGCCTACTGTTGTTTGCCGAACCCCTCACTTTTGTTTAGAGGATTTAACTAAAGGAAATCGTCCACTGTTGTTTGGCAAAACTCTCATTGTTGTTGAGAAACTTTTTCATCCTCTATTGTTAGAAAGATATCTCACTATTGTTTGAGAATCTTTTTCATCCACTGTTATCGAAAGGGTCTCTCACTGTTGTTGAGAAGCTTTGTCATCCAATGTTGTCGGAAGGATATCTCACTGTTGTTGAGAAGTTTTGTTCATCCACTGTTGTTGGAAGGATATCTCACTGTTGTTGAGAAGCTTTTGTTCATCTACTGTTGTTGGAAGGGTCTCTCACTGTTGTTGAGAAGTTTTGTTCATCCACTATTGTTGGAAGGATATCTCACTGTTGTTGAGAAGCTTTTATTCATCCACTGTTGTTGGAAGGCCCATCATTGTTGTTGAGAAGCTTTTTCATCAGTATTGTTGGAAGGAATTCTCACTGTTGTTGAGAAGCTTTTGTTCATCCACTATTGTTGGAAGGCCCATCATTGTTGTTGAGAAGCTTTTTCATCCACTATTGTTGGAAGGAATTCTCACTATTGTTGTTAAGCTTTTCTTTTTTGTCTTTCACTTTTGATTTTTCAATTGTTGACTCCCTAACGCATAGGGTATTTTATTCCTGCAAAATCTCAACACAGATATATAGACGCGTTGTTAGTCAAATGCATGTATGCATGGCTTTCCAAATGCAATTCTATTCTAATGCAATGGCTGCGAGCCATGAAGCTGTCCAGAGCGGCGCAGATTTCACAATAGACTTTTCGGAAGATCCCGTTTCAAGACTTGTCAAATGGCTTTTCTATTTCTTTTTCATTGTGTCCATCTCTTTGACACTCCTTTGAATATCCTTCTAGATGCTTTTTTTATCTGTGGAGCCTTTTCCATGCCCTCAGGGATTTTCTATCTTACTTTTCGAGAGTCCATTGCCCCCTGATTGAAGTAATTATTCCATTCTTTTCCTTCTAGCAGCTTCCCCATTTTCCGAAAGGCAAACCTATGTTCTTTTTCAAATCGGTCCTTGACCATTGGAGGGCTTGTTCAACACAACACATTTCAACATTTTTATTTTTTAGATCGATATTTTCATCAGGATAATCAATATTACATCAAATTGTTCTAAGTCACTTAGACTCACAAATTCGCTCATGTGTTTGAAAAGGGTTATCTGTGTGTGCACTCAGCGTTCACCGTGGTGAGCTAAGAGTCACTATAGCTTGCTTCGAAACCTAACCTCCACTTGTAGTGGCTACAAATCAAAATCAAAAAGATCTTTTCTTTGGTTGTAATGTGGCCTGGCTTAGGGTTGGACAAAACAAGACATTTTTGGCTCATTTTGAAAGAATCACATTCTAGTAGGCTATTCAAAGAATTGCCAACTTTTAGTGGACAGAATTTCACTTTTCAATGTGTTTTATTCCTTAAGAGTTCCTTTTAACTCTTTCTCATTTCTAGCTTTATTTCTCATTTTCTTTTTTTTTTTGCTTTCTTTTGATTTTTATTTTCTCTTTTTGTTTTTCATGTTTTGATGACACTATCACTTTCACTTATCTTTCATTTCTTTGCTTTCTTATTTTTTCTTCGGTCTTTTACCTATGTGATCCTTCAAAAAGGGTGATGGAGAAAGTTATTTTCTTTTGGCTGGCTGATTGCATGGTTCAAGAAACGACCGACTTATTTTAGGCTAGAACGGGCTTATCTAGAGGTTGGTTCAAATGGGTTAGCTTTTTCAGCTAAACGGTTATCCCTAATTCTCCTTTATCATTTTTGAATTTGCAACCGTAACCTAAGCTTTAGGAAGGTCGTGAAGCAAGTTCTAGCACTCTTAAGCTGATCACGTGAACTCACTCATAAGAATTTTGCAGTGTTTAGGTTCAAATCTCACACAATAATGTGAAAACAATTTAAAGCAATGCAAATTATTCAATAAAAAGACATAATATAAAACAAAATACTAAAAGTTAATTCAAACATTGTTTTGAAACTCAAACGTTTTTCAACATTTTCAGATAAACAAAAGCATAAGCTAAATCATAGAGTTCTTTAATTGCAACCAATGGCTTATGGTGGGGCTACACTGCGAAAATCTAGGAGTGGGTTGGTCTTGATACTGGGCTTACTCTTCTCTAAGTCAAGTATTTTCCCTTCTTCAATCAGATTCTGGATCTTGTGCCTTAACCTGGTGCATTTGTCTTTATCTTGTCCCTTGGTCCGGTGAAACTCGCAATAAGCTCTTTCATTATAATTGTCGACCAACGTGTTTGGTGGTTGCGGGTCGAGAGGTTGGAGAAGACGTTGTGACTGAAGCTTTTTCAACACTTTCAACATTAGCATCGTAAGCTTAAAGAATCTTTTCGGATTCTGACAGTTGATACATCCACCGATGACACTGTAGGTTTGTTACCTGACCTATTAGATTTGTTCCCATTTCCCTGGTATCCCGCTTGTCTGAACTTTTGAGCATACCTTTTTTCCTCATTAATCTAGTCTTTAATGCTTAAACCCACCTTATAGACTTGGGCAAAAGATTCCAAAGGCATATAATACATTTTGCTTCGGTAATGGGGTAAAGAGCCTTTGATGAACAACTTGATTTGTTCCTCTGAATCTGGCCTGTTCTTTATTTGAGAAAGCTTGGATCTCCATCTCATTAAATACTCAGCAAAGGACTCGTCCGCTTTCTGAGTAGTACATTCCAAGTCTCTCATTCCCGCATCCATCTCAGCATTGAATACATATTCTTTCAGGAATACAACAGAAAGTTCATTCCAATTTTAGGTATTCTTTTTATCCAGGTTGTAGTACCAGGTCTGTGCTGCTCCAGATAATGACAAGGGGAACATTTTGGCAATGTCCTCTGGTGGACTACCGCTAATCTCCATTATAGACTTGTATTGCATCAAGTGAACTCTTGGATTGCCCATGCCATTGTATAGAGAGAACTTCAGCATTTTGTAAACCACAGGTGTAGTTTTCTTCAGATTCAGATCTTCGTCCTCACTGTCATCTAAAAATTCTATAAGCCCTTTGACTTTCATAAAAGTTTTCATCTTTTCAAGCTGTTTGCTCAACTTCCTAACTTCATCGAAGGTCTCTCTCTCAGCTCTGAATTCTTTCTTCTCGGTCTGCTATTTTGTTTTTTGGACCATAGACTCGGCCCTGTTATTGCCCCCGGTCCCAACTACTTCATCCATATCATTTTCAACTGCAGGGGCCATACCCTCGTCCAACAGCTGTTGGTACAATTCAGGGTCCTGAAGGTATAATTCCGGGTCTATCTGGTACCTCATTGGTTTCTTCCCCTTGTCTTTGGGTACCGGGTGTACTGACTGAGAATGTTCAATTAGAGCCTGGGTAACCCCTTCTTGAACCCTAATGTTGATCTCGGCCTCCATTTCGGCCTTAATCTCAACCCTCATCTTTCTAATGGCGGCCTCAAACTCATTCAGATTGGTGACTTTGCTGGGACTTTCTCTTGCCATTTCGGGTGAATTAATACTGCAGGTACTGACACTAGGGGAACGGGACTTTCTGACTAGCCTACCGTAGATTCTTTGCCACCCCAATCTTCTTGGCTTTAGAGGAGCTATTGTGGCTATATGGCTGCACATCGAAAATTGTTAGCAAATGCTGCATGTATGCATGCATGGATGCATATTTACAGAAATTAAACAAACAGGATGAATGCAATTATAATGCGTCGATCAGATATCATGGAACACCGGCCCTTCCCCGCAGCTATTTGGAGAACTTGAAAAGTTTTCTCAAAGTAGGCAGTATAGTTTAGCACAGAACATTTAAGATGTCTTTTGTTATTAACTAGCCATTTTTGGTTTTCTAGTTAATTATTTTCTCACTGATCTTTCATTTCTTTGCTTTCTTATTTTTTCTTAGGTCTTTTACCTATGTGATCCTTCAAAAAGAGTGATGGAGAAAGTTATTTTCTTTTGGCTGGCTGATTGCATGGTTCAAGAAACGACCGACTTATTTTAGACTAGAACGGGCTTATCTAGAGGTTTGTTCAAAAACTGTTGACGCTCAATTTTTGCCCAAAATCTAAAAATGAAAAATACACAACAATGAACATATTTTTAGCTCGACGAATTCTCGAATTTCCCAATTCCAAATCAATTTTTGTTTGTTTTGAAAAATATCCCAAAATTCTCCTTTTTCTTTAAATTTTTCGGCCTTAAAAAAAATAGTAATTAAATATATATGTTTGTTTTCTTTAGATTAATTAATTTTTGTTTAATTAAGTGAACGGTTTTATTTTATTTATTTTGATTTTTAATTAAAATTCTACTTGTATATATTATTTGTGTATATATTTTGAATTTATTTAAAAGAATATAAAAAAGAAGAATTAAAAAAAAAGAGAAAAATGATGTTTTTGAAGAAAATTAAAAGAGATAGAAAAAGAATAAATTAAAAAAAAGGAAAAAAGGGTAGGAGGAAGATTTAGGTTTGAATCGAACCAGAATGGTTCGATTCAAACCAGCCTGCAGGGAGTAAGTGAAACGCGGAGCATCGAGCCAAACGACGCCGTTTTTGCGTCCAGAAAATCATAAAAAAATAAACGAAAGGAAACAATTGAAGACAGACGAAAATGAAGGAAGTGGGCTGAGCACGAAGCAGAAGTGCGAAGATGGAGACGAAACAGAAGGAAAGGAAAAGGGACACGAAGCCAAATGGAGAAAAGGTAGAGAACGTGGAGGACTGCGGACAAAAAGGCAGAAGCAACGCCAGGAAAAGGAGAGAGGGGATCTAAAGGGGAGTAAGCATTTTTCTTTCGAATTAGAAAATTGGGGTTTCTTTTAAAATTAGGGAAAAAGTTATAAATTAGGGTTTTCGATCTTATTACTGTAAATTGAGGGGGAGAATGCTGAAAACAGGGTCTCAAATTAGGAATTAGGGATTTCTTTGACTTTAATTTCGAAATTTATTGTAAAGAAGAACTCTAATCTACAAGAAGATTTTGGATTTTCAATAAAAATTGAGCAATTCTGAGGTATTCATTGTTCTCTCCTCTGTTTCTTTTTCAATTTGAATATGAATGGAATCTGTTGGGAGCCTGATTGAATAGATTTTGCCATTTCTTTTCTGTTTCTGACATGAACAATGTATGGTGGAATCATGAATAATTCCTGTGTTATGATTATCAAATTGAATCTGTTTAGTAAGCTGTGTGTTATTTAGAATGTATGTTTTGACTTAATCCGCTCCTGTTGTTGCTGAATGAGACTGTCTGCCATTTTGTTATTTCCAATCCAGAATGAGTGTTTGTTGTTATTATTTAGCTCATTGATATTGCAAGTTACACTGCCTATTATCACTTCAGTTGATCCAAACATAATTCAGTATGCTGGCTGTTTGTGCATTAACATCTTGCACCTTATTGCACATTAGATTTATAGGTTCATGTGATTTCTATTTGGTTTTCTTTCTGAGTATTCAATTTTGTTTCTGTGTGCTTTTATTCTTTATGTGTTTTTGCTTCCTGTCTGTTTTGATTACAGGGAAATAAGAGTTTATGCTACATTCATGTTTCTGGTTTTGAGCTTCAGATTATAATACAGGCTTGAATTTGTGAATTTGGAGTTAAGTCCAATTGCTTTTAGCCTTAGTCCCAGGTCTTAAAATCTGTTCAAAAATGCTCAAATGGGTTATGTGTGGATAGTTGCTCCCCTGCTGCCTAGTGTGTATAAACTTTTGTCCAATGATTTGTTTTTTGGCCAAGTTAATTTGTTCTTCTTGTTGACATTATGTTGTATGAATATGGAAGTAACCTGCAGTGAGATTTTATTTGTCAGAGCATTGTTGATGTTGTCTATTGAAATTGTATAATGCTGTTTATGAGGTTATAAGTCTGCTTAGATAAAACCATGACACTTCAAAGAGTTGCCTAAAACACATGTTAGTGCTATATGTTTTCTGAAAGTTTTTGAGGCATGTTGGTGCATTATGAAAGTAGGAATTGAGAATGTGTAGGTCAAATATGTGATTTAACATTGTTAGGGGATTAATGGGTAATTTGCCAAAAATATGTATGCTACTTGACAAAAATCTGTCTACATTGTGCAATAGAAACAAATTTGGGCAGATTTATAGAAAAGCATGATAAGATGGCTAGAATTAGAAATTGGGGCAGATTAGTAATTACTCTAAAAATGAGGGACCAAATTGAACTTTTGCATGATTTCTTTCCCAATCATTGTTTTTGCATGTTTTGAATTTTTTTTAGACTATTTAGACAAAATGCATGTTTAAGAGCTGTTTTAGTAATTTTCTAATTTTTTTAGGGACTAAATTGATATTTTCCAAATTTTGGGTACTAAAATATAATTTTGCATTATTTGTTTCTAAATGTTGGATTTGCATGTTTAATTGATTGTTTGGTTAATTTGATACGAATTAGGGTTTATTTTGTTAAATTCCTTAATTAGGGACCTTTTTTTTTTGTAATTTGCCAAATTTTGAGGACCTTTTCGTAATTTACCAAGTTTGTTTGAATTTTCATATTTTGGGTGTTCAGGTTCAATTTGGAGTTTAATTAGGTAGATTGTAATTTTTTAGGGTTATTTTGTAATTATTTTTTCGGAAACGGAGAAAGAATAATTAGGTTAGATGTGATTGTTTTATATTTCCGCACTTTAATTTTCCGCACTTTACTGCTTTCATTGTTTGAATTTTATTTTCGCAAATGACCGTAAATCACCATTTAGGAATATCGTTAGTTCAATCACGCAACTGATTTTTATTAAAAACTTAAATTTTGGAAAGAAAAACAAACCAAGAGGCCGGTTTTGCCGGGCGGCGGTTTAAGTAAAACTTAAACCGTCGTACCTTACCCCCTTACCCAATCTCTGAATTTTCGACCAGTGCCTTTTCAAATGTAAAATGGAGTCATTTTTCTAAATTTAAAATTTGGTGTCCCGAAATTGGGTGGCGACTCGTAAAAACGTTTTTAAGACCGACTAGTTTCGACAACGCAAACCGAAATTGTTTTGTCATTGATTTTTGGTAAAAATCCAAAATTCCCACCGAAAACTGAACGACTACAGTTTTTTTGGCGACTCCACTGGGGATTTTACAGTCAAAATTCCGGTTTTTATTAACTAAAAATTTTAACTGTAATTAGGGGTTAACTCTAAATGGTTTGTTTTCTTTCCAACTTTTAAGTTAAAATTTTCAAAAAATTTCAAAAACAAATAAAAAAAGTCGTTTGGCGATTTTTGGTCATTTGTTGCGTGTTTTACTGCTTTCCTTTAATTCTATTTTAGGATTTGCATTTGCATCCTTCATCATCTTCTATCTCCATTCTACCCTTATCACCCTGCGATAAGGTTATCAGTGCGACTGGCTGCTGCCTTCCGAATTTTTAGGATACACCAGTCGGAGTACTGGTAATGCTTATCAACCGTAAGCCCCGTACCAAAACGATATATAAAAAGGTTAGACCTCAAAAGCCGAAGCCTCGCTTACGGAACCCGAAACCTGTCAAAACTGACTTAACCCACATATAGTTGACCGTAGCAACTTCCGTTTAGGATTTTTTTTACCCAATTTGATGTGCTGTTGTTTTGTTGCATCATCCTAAAGGCGAGCGAAAATCGACAATCTCAAAGTCCCCTGCTGACCTTCGAGATTTAAGCCAAAAATCCTAGGGTCTTTAGAAGTCGGAATTTTGACCAAAACGAAGCCGTGTGCGGGTGATATAAGGGTGGAGTTCATGCATTTCTTAGCTCTCGTTTCCCCATTTTTGTATATAATATTTCTGTCATGCATCACGTAACGTGATTTTCTTTTTCAGCCATTTTCAAGAGTCGATTACAGTCATGGTCCGTGGGCCCTAATCCTCAGTTGGTTGCTTAACTTGAACCCTTTTGCCGAGGAAAGGCGAGATAGCCCAATCCCGAGCACAGTACCAAAGATCCAGTGGCAATTATAGTCAGAAGTGAAAAAAAAAAAAAGAAAAAGTTTGGAAGCCTAAATTGTAGCAAGAAGATAATCCAGTGGCCATACATGTGAAGATTACCTAAATATGACGTTCAATGTCACACACCATTTGAAATGTAATTATCCGAATGTATTGTTGCCAACAGTTGTAATCTGAAACCTTCTGTAATGAATGTAAATGGAATTTTTAGCTATTACATTTTTGTTGTCTTTTGAAAGTGAGAATGTGAGAATCATACAAAAATGAAAAGAAAGTCAAAACAAAAAAAAAAAGAAGGAAAATGAAACCCTGCTTAAGTGACAATTGCGCTTAAGGCAAAAAGAAAGGGTAAAAGAGAGAAAATAATTAACTAGAAAACCAAAAATGGCTAGTTAATAAAAAAAGACATCTTAAATGTTCTGTGCTAAACTATACTCGCCTACTTTGACAAAACTTTTCAAGTTGGCCGACAATTATAATGAAAGAGCTTATTGCGAGTTTCACCAGACCAAGGCACATGATACAAACAAATGCACCAGGTTAAGGCACGAGATCTAGAATCTAATTGAAGAAGGGAAAATACCTGACCCGGAGAAGAGTAGGCCCAGTATCAAGACCAACCCACTCCCAGATTTCTGCAGTGTAGCCCCACCTTAAGCCATTGGTTGGAATTAAAGAACTCTATGATTTAGCTTATGCTTTTGTTTATCTGAAAATGTTGAACAATGTTTGAGTTTCAAAACAATGTTTGAATTAACTTTTAGTATTTTGTTTTTATATTATGTCTTTTTATTGAGATAATTTGCATTGCTTTAAATTATTTTTACACTATTGTGTGATTTTTGAGCCTAAACATTGCTAAATTCTTGTGAGTGAGTTCACGTGATCAACTTAAGAGTGCTAGAACTTGCTTCACGACCTTCCTAAAGCTTAGGTTAGGGTTGCAAATTCAAAAATGATAAAGGCGAATTAGGGATAACTGTTTAGCTTAAAAAGCCGACCTATTTGAACAAACCTCTAGATAAGCTTAACAATTGAAAAATCAAAAGTGAAAGACAAAAAAGACAAAAAAGAAATACCCTATGCGTTAGGGAGTCAACAATTGAAAAATCAAAAGTGAAAGACAAAAAAGAAAAGCTTAACAACAACAGTGAGAATTCCTTCCAACAATAGTGGATGAAAAAGCTTCTCAACAACAATGATGGGCCTTCCAACAATAGTGGATGAACAAAAGCTTCTCAACAACAGTGAGAATTCCTTCCAACAATACTGATGAAAAAGCTTCTCAATAATAATGATGGGCCTTCCAACAACAGTGGATGAACAAAAGCTTCTTAACAACAGTGAGATATCCTTCCAACAACAGTGGATGAACAAAACTTCTCAACAACAGTGAGAGACCCTTCCGACAATTGTGGATGAACAAAAGCTTCTCAACAACAGTGAGATATCCTTCCGACAACAGTGGATGACAAACCTTCTCAACAACAGTGAGAGACCCTTCCGACAACTGTGGATGAAAAAGCTTCTCAAACAACAGTGAGATATCTTTCCAACAATAGTGGATGAAAAAGTTTCTCAACAACAGTGAGAGTTCAGCCAAACAACAGTGGGCGATTTTCTTCAGTTAAATCCTCTAAACAAAAGTGAGGGGTTCGTCAAACAACAGTAGGCGATTTTCTTCATACAAATGCTCTAAACAACAGTGTGGGGTTCTTCAAACAATAGTGGACGGTCTTATTCAGATAAATCCTTTAAACAACAGTGAGGGGTTCGTCAAACAACAGTAGACGATTTTCTTCATACAAATTCTCTAAACAATAGTGTGGGGTTCGGCAAACAACAGTGGGCAGTTTTCTTTTGATAAATCCTCTAAACAAAAGTGAGGGGTTTGTCAAACAACAGTAGGCAATTTTCTTTATACAAATCCTCTAAACAACAGTGTGGGGTTCTTTAAACAACAGTGGACGGTCTTATTCAGATAAATCCTTTAAACAACAGTGAGGGGTTCGTCAAACAACAGTAGACAATTTTCTTAATACAAATCCTCTAAACAAGAGTGTGGGGTTCGTCAAACAACAGTGGGCGGCTTTCTTTAGATAAATCCTCTAAACAACAGTGTGGGGTTCGTCAAACAACAGTAGGGCGATTTTCTACAAACAAAAATACTTAACAACAGCGAGAGATTTCTCCAACAAAAGCCTTCCAAAGAAGACAGATGGCCTCCCCATCAACAAAACTTCGAGGTAAGTACTCTTATCTTCGCGTCAATTGATACTTTGATATAAATTCATGCTTCACACAATTTACATCAAAGTGGGGGCAAACTGTTGACGCTCAATTTTTGCCCAAAATCTAAAAATGAAAAATATCCAACGATGAACATATTTTTAGCTCGGCGAATTCCAAAATTTCCCAATTCCAAATCAATTTTTGTTTGTTTTGAAAAATATCCTAAAATTCTCCTTTTTTTTTAAATTTTTTGGCCTTAAAAAATATTAATTAAATATATATATCTTTGTTTTCTTTAGATTAATTAATTTTTTTTAATTAAGTGAACGTTTTTATTTTGTTATTTCGATTTTTAATTAAAATTCTACTTTTATATATTATTTGTGTATATATTTTGAATTTATTTAAAAGAATAATGAAAAATGATGTTTTTGAAGAAAATTAAAAGAGATAGAAAAAGGAATAAATTAAAAAAAAAAGGAAAAAAGGGAAGGAGGAAGATTTAGTTTTGAATCGAACTAGAATGGTTCGATTTAAACCAGCCTATCCAGCCTGCAGAGAGTAAGTGAAACACGGAGCATCGAGCCAAACGACGCTGTTTTTGCGTCCAGAAAATAAAAAAAAATAAATAAATAAACGAAAGGAAAATCGCAAATTATGTCTTGAGGTCTGCTCTGAGTGAAGTCTGATACTTCACCAGCCTATGCATAATGGGTAATCTATATACAGCTCTTGAAAATGATAATTTGAACATATAATTGTGCTTTTCGTTGACGGGATCTATCTCTAAGCATGCTGGTTAATATAATATATTGGTGGGTTTGAATCATTTGCATCAGCTTGCATTACTGTTATAACAGTCCGGCCTTGATTTTTATTAAAATGTTAGTTGGCAGAAGTTGATATCTGATTATGGGAGCCAATCAAAATGTTTGAAGTTCATTCATATGTTTAGATTTCTTTCAATTTTTGCAAATGCGAAA